>VZRX01006107.1:4619-55609 GCA_013398075.1 Notiomystis cincta
AGGGGGCCGGGGAGCGGCCCGGCACCTTGGGGTGGGCTGTGGGCTGGGGGTGGGAGCCATGGACTCGGCGCCAGCCTTCGCCATGGACAAGCCGTTCGCCCCCGGCGCCGTGCGCGGCCCGGAGCCGCCCGAAAACGCTCAAAGCCGGAAAAACTTCAGCGTGAGCCACCTCCTCGACCTGGAGGAGGTGGCGGCCGGTATGAACGGGACCCCCGCGGCCGGTCCCCCGCCCGCCGGTAGCGGCAAGGCCGTCCCGGAGCCGTCGGGAGGCAGCAGCGGCAGCGAGGCAGCGCCCCAGGACGGTGAGTCCCGCCGGCCCGGGATGGGCTCCCCGGGGAAGGGGCAGCTCTGGGGATGGGGAGTCCCCGCCGCGTCCCCGCCGTGCCGCGGGACGGGAACCCCGGTTACAAAGGGGGTCGGTGTCCCCCCGCGGCGGCGTGGGGAGAATGGGGGAGCGGAGGCGAGGGGGGAGCTCCGTCGGGGCGAGCTGCGAGGGTGCCGACCCCCCGACGGCCGGGGCACAGGGACCGTGAGAAAGGGACCCCGCACCCGGGGCAGAGCACAGGGACCCGCGCCGGCCGCCTCCTCGCTGGCCCCGGAGGTGCCGGGTACGGGACGTTCCCGGGAGGTCGGTCCGTGCCGGGGCTGCGCGGCCTGCGGGGTCCGCATTTCCCCCGGGGCTCCCGGTCTCGGTTTCCGGGCGCGGGGAGCGGGGGCGGCCCGGCGGGGCCGTGGGGACCGGGACGCAGCGGGTCCCGTCCCGGCGGCCGCAGCTGCGCCTCTGCGGCATCAACGGGGACAGAACGGGGCTGGGACAGGAGAGCGGGACCGACCGGGACGCGGCTCCATGGCGCTCGGTCGTGGCCGGAGGCGCGTTTTTAACGGGACAATCCCGCTCGCATCCCTCTCTCCCGCTGCCGTGCAGCCCCGCTCCGGTCCTGGGGCGGGGGTGAGGAGGGTTCGCCCCATCCTCGGGGCAAAGCCACGGTGCAGGGGTAGCCGACGGCCCTCAGAGCCCCCCGGAGCCGGGTGTCCCCTCGGGCACAAAGGTGACAGGGGGGAGGCAGAGCGTAGGGTGGGGGTGCAGCCCCGCCATCCCCACAGCTGGGGCCAGGTGCCCTCCCCAAGGGGTGGCATCCCCCAAAAGTGTCTCCCGGCTGGGCTGTGCCACCCCAGGCTTGTTTCCTACAGCCCTGGGTGCTGACAGCCTGCCGAGGGTCTGACCAGCACCTGGCCAGGGTGCTCAGCCCCTTCAGTCCCCCTCGGGTGCTCTCTCTGTCCTCTCCCGTGGCTCCTACACTGCGTGCAGGTCTGAAGCATCTTTCTCTATCCCACAACTCATTCCCTGCACAACCTTCTTCCTTCATGGAGAAGCCCCACTGAGCACCCCCACCCTCCCTGCTCGTGCTGCTGAGGACTGGCTGAGGCTGGGCGCTGCTTTTTGGGAGGGTATCTGGTATTTTCAGTGTTATTTTCCACCCTCCCTCCCTTTCCCTTGGGTTTTGTTTGTACTTTTGGCATTGGCTTTGGAGCTGTGGGGAGGTTTTCTCCTGCCTATGGGTCTGTAGGGGGGACAGTATTCCATATGGGATCAGCACAACTTTTGGAAACCCAGCCTGCAGCAATCAGTTGGTCTCACAGGGCTGTTGGCAAAACAGCAGAGAAACTACTGCCCTGCTGGGCTCCTAATGCACCCAAAGAACTCAGTGTGGACCCACTCAGCGTGATACAAAAAACAGAGCAAGAGGCTGCACGATCACCACAAGCCTGTTCTTCAGCCTAAAAGCCCATTCCTGCTGGGGCAGGGGCCCTGGGCTTTGGTCTGCAGATCCCAGCACTGCCGGCCCATGTGAGATATTTCCCATTAGCACCTGTTCCAGCAAACTTGCATGGATGGAGACACCATCAGCATCTGGAACGCTCTGACAAGCTGAGCAGCAGTGGAAGCATTTCTGATGTTAAAAAAGATACCTGAGAGCTGAGAGCAGCGGACAAGAAGAGAACAAGGAAACGGAGACAACAACCTGTGTGCACGCAAAGCTGGACCTCTGAGACTTCTTACCTGCTGCCAGTGCCTTAACTGGGATGCAATTTCCTAAATTGAGATGGGGACACTCTAAATACCAGGCAAATGTCCTGCCTTTGTGAGCATCAGCCTTCTGCTCCAGATCTGCGATGCTTTCGGCATTGGCGCGATGACAGCGAGGGAACTTTTACTGGTAACCTTATCTTTTATTGGCATCCTGAAGTGAAGCAGCCTCTCAGCATTTTCTCCCATCTTGCTCTCCACCATTGTGGGGTTTTTCTGCCAGATGCAGGTTTGGAGCCCCGCAGTTGGTGGCAGAGGGTTTGTTGTGAACACAAGTGGACACGGTGCCCCGGCACCTCTGTGCAGGACGTGGCTCTGTGCTCCAGCCCCGAACCATGGGGGTCATTGTGCTGGTGGGCTGGAGGAAGAGCAGCCCCGAGCCTGCTGTGAAGCTGCTGGTGCCCCTGCACCAGGCAGGGCTTACCATGGGCTGGGGGGCTGTGTTGGCAGAGCTGGCACAAGGATGCTTTAGGCAGCCCCGGGCTGTGCCCAGCAGGCTGCGACCCCGACAAAACCCCCTCCCCTTCCCCAGGGAAGCAGCAGTGAGAGGTTTCTGTTCCGGAGGTTGGCACAGCCAGAGAAACTCAGGGCAGGGGTTTATTCTCTTCAGAAGGGTGCCTGACCCCCTCCTGACCTCACCCACTCCCTCCATCCCACAGCCCTGCCTGCTGGAGAGGGTGGCTGAGGCAGCCCCATGTTTGGGGCACCTCTCCTCCAGGAGCAGCCCCTCTGCAGGGCTGGCACACCCCTTCCTGCTGGCACTTCTGAGGACCATGCCCAAGTCCCTCTCCAGCCAAGGGGCTGCTCAGCCCCTGCCTTGGCCACAGCCCCAAACTGGCCCTGAGGGTACCCAGCACATCCTCCTGGGACGGTGAATACAAATATCTGTGCAACACATTGCTCTCAATGACACCCAAAAATCAGAAATCCCACAAGCCAGGCAAGAGCAAAGAAAAGTCAACAGGGTGGCGAGAACTCATCCACATCTTCATCTTCATCCTCCCCTGGAGTGGTGCAACAGCCTCCCATCGAAAACCTTCGGCACAACTTCTGAGGTCTTGAAAGCTTGTTCACCTCCTTTCATTAGACTAACAAATAATGTGTAACGCGAAACATCTGTTAACAACAGCCCTTAATGTTCTCAAGATGATAAAGCAGGAGGGTAATTTTAGCCAGCAAGCCTTGACTGATGGCTTTTCAAACAATGAACTTACTTTTGGTGCCGCCTGGGGATGGGAGAGGGAGTTGTGCACTGGCTCCGGCAGCTGCTTTGGGGCTGAAAACTCAGAAAGAGTCACTTTTGTCACAGCTGAGCTGTGGCTCCTCCAAGGGGATCCTTTGGCATGGGGCAGGCATGCATTCACCATTTCTTTGGCTACAGCCACTGGGACCTGGCAGTGGGGTGGGGAGGTGTGGTGGCCCCTGGACGTCCCATTTTCAGAATAGTGCCTGGAGCCCCTTCCTCATCCCCTGGGACCCTCTGACCTGTTCTGGGTCTGTGAGGATGCTGAGCAGAGCAGTGATGAAGGAGAGAAGAAGCAGCACCCAAAGAGGCAGAGAGGATTAAGATGTTGTTACAACAAACTGGCTTTAATTATGTAAACCAGGGTATCTGAAAAGGGAGAAGTGAGGCAGGGAGGGACAGGGACCTGGTATCAGAGGGGGAAAGAGACTTGGTCCTGGAGTTAAAGTGGTGACTGATTGCCTCAGGTAGCCCCAAACTGCTCCCAGGGCTTGGGTATCAGCAGAGCCATCCCAGCTCTGGCTCCCAGGACACAGTTTGGCTGTGCTGCTCTCCCTTCCCCTCAGACGTGGGCACAGCTCGGGGGCACCTCGGCCTCTCTGGCTGTGCTGGCAGGAGGCAGCTCTGTAACACCACTGCTGGGATGTGCTTTTGGGGATCTGCCTTCCCTGGGACAGCTGTGCATGAGGGGGCTCGGCCACAATTAAACCCAGGGTCGTTAACTCGTGGCTGATGCCCTGTGCCTGGCTCAGTGAGATTGGGCCATGGGCATAGGGACTAACCCCAGACTGATCAGATCTCTCTCTCCAGCACCCATCTGCTTTCCACAGTCCCAAAACTGCTGGACATCCTCCAGGCTGCTCTGCTGGGAGGCTTTCCATGGTTTCTGGATGCCTGACCAGGGACAGGCAGTGGTGTAGGGACCCCAACTCAGCCCCTGTGGAGGGGAAGAGGCTTTTGAGAATTGTCTGATAGATGTGGCTCAGCTCTCCAAGGAGAGGCTTTTGTTCCCTAAAGGAGGGGTCCTTGCTGCTCGGGGTGGCACCACATCCTGCTTGCCATGGCATGTGGGATGAGGTTGGGATACACTGGGGTGGGGCAGCAGGGCTGGGGTGCAGCGTTTACTGCACCCCTCACCCCTCACTGCTCCCCAGAACAGCCCCAGCTGAGGGTGCCTGGCTGCCCTCCCAGACTGGCAGATCTCCTGCAGGGCCCGTGCTGGGGACAGTCCCTGTTGGCAGAGCTGGGCACTCTGAAGCAAGAGGGGGAGGGAATCGTCTCTGTCCTTGTAAGGCCAGCTCAGCAGGGGAGTGGCACTGCCACAGGAGCCATCCTTGCTCTCAGTGACCAGATATCACCCTCCCTGTCCCCAGCGCCTGCCTGGGGACACCCCCTGCCCCGAGGGCTCTGAGGGCTGCTCAGGATGAGGGGCTTTCCTCCATGAGCCCTGGGGCTGCTGCAGTGGGGTGGTACCCAGGGCAGGAGACGGGTGCTTGTCCAGTGCTTGATGTTGGCAGGTCCCCAGTGCAGCATCCATCAACAATTAGTCAGTAAGCACCAATTAATTTCTGTGGGAGCTCCCCACCCTGGGCCACCTCCCAGCCCTCCAGATTTGTTTATGCTTAGTGCGAGGCTGGTGACAAGCAAGGATGGATGGATGGATGGATGGATGGATGGATGGATGGATGGATGGATGGATGGATGGGCAGCCTGACAGGTCCCAGCTCAGCCAGAATGTTTCCAGCCACTCACAGAGAGCCCAGCATATCCAGTCAGGGAAAAAGGGGCTGTGTGGAGGGACTGATCCTGTACACCCCAGGCTGATGCAGGGGGCAGGGACAGCCCCAACCTGCAGCGTGTTCCCTGCAGCCAGGCTTCCCTAACTTCCCTAACTGGGACACCCTCTCCACTGTGGTTCTTACCCTGTGTCTCTGCCACAGGACCACTGTCCTGCACATGGTCCCCTGCCCTGGACAAGAGCAAGGTGGTTCCTCAGGTCTCATCTGTCCAAAGATGAGGTGGGAGTGTTGCTTTCCCATGGCACAAGGAGAGTAAAGGGCTGAATCAGGTTCCCACCCTGCAGAACCAGCCAGGAATGGGGGTCACAGCTGGAAGAGAGCCCAGGTCTCGTGGCGCTTCTGGCATGGGGTTCACCTCTCTGTGCTTCCCTGTGCCCTCCAGCCTTGAAGGGTGACACACACTCAGCCTCCCACTCCTCTCACAGTGACATCCACTCACCCTCCTGCTCCTCCCATGGTGACACTGGGTCACCATCCTGCTCTTCCCTGCGCTCTGGGCTGCTCTCAGGCTCTTACTGACTGGTGACACCAGGGCTCTGATTTGAGGAAAGTTTGCTCCCAGATGAGCTGAACACCCCCACCTGGGCTGCAGGCTCCCCCCACCCCAGCTGGGGGGACTCTGGGCTGGAGCAGGGGCCCCAGGAAGTTTCCCTGCCCACGCTGAGCCTCCCCAGGGCACAGGGAAACACATACCAGCACGTTCCTGCAGCGCTTGCAGGGCTCTGCGGGGTCCCCACACGTGCTCACTTCTGTGCTGGGAGAGGAGCTGCTGCCAGAGGGTAAAGAGAAAAAAACCCAAACCCAGGGCCTGGGGAGATGGGTCCCCTCATGATGGGGGAGCCCAAGAGCTGGAGCAGCCTTGGCTGGGCTGGGAGGGCAGGAAAATCACTTTTCTCCACGACTTCTCATTGCTGGGATTTTTCTCTGCTCAGCACCCCCGTGAGCCGGGTTTTTGGCAGGCACTGCTGTGGGGGATGCTCCTTCTGAAACCACTTTCCAGCAGCGAGAATCACGGCATGACAGTGTCCAGAGGGGACAGTGGTGGGGTCCTGCCTGTTGTGGGGACACAGGGCTTTGCCCCACTTCCCTGGGAGCCCCAGCAGCACTCACTGGTGTGCTTTAGTCCCCAGCAGCAGCTCAGACCCCCTGACACAGCTATGCCCAGCCCAGGAGGGTGCTGGGGTGCAGGGATACCTTGCCTGTCCCCCCATGGCTGTTATGTCTCACTTGACCAGGAACAGCTCAGTGCAAGACTATTTTCCCTCTCCTTTTGGGCTGTTATTTCAGGGAATGGGGCTGATTCACAGGAAAAATATGAAATTTCGACTCTGTGCAGCCAAGATGGGTGAATTTCAACGAATCAGCATTTTAAGAGAGCCTGGGCGTGTGTCTGTAGTTGGGAGGCTGATGAAATGATTTGGGGCTTTGAGGCTGCCTCGTTAAAAACCCTCCTCTCTCCCAGGGAGTGGAGCTGATCACCCCTTCTCCCAAGGCTGATTTCCTCCAGCCACAGGGAATTATTCCCCCAGAGCTGTAAAATCATTGAGCTGAAGGGATGAGGCTTGAAGCAGGATGGGCCCCGGGTGCTTTGGGGTTTGCAGAGGCTTGGTGTGCCCACACTGGTCCCTCATTCCCTCCCTGCAGCATGAGCAGAAGCTGGAAGGAGTTATCCTTACAGGATGGGATCCCTGAGCCAGGGAACTGGATCAGAGCATCCTTTAAAATGCTGGGGCAGTGGGTTATGGCTGGGCTGAGCTGGGACTGAGCAAGGATTTAGACCAGGGTTAATGCAGATCAGGTTTTTCCTGGCTGGAAAAAGCAACTGGGAACAGAGTGGAAGTGTGGTGGGCAGAGGCAGCCACCCCCTGCCTGGTCTTGGTGACGCCCAGAAGAGTCAGGGAGGATAGGAACAGCAAAGCTTTTGGGGAGAAAGGCCTGATTTGGGGTTTCAAGGCAGTTTTCCAATGCCTGTTGGCCAGGACTGCCCCAAAAGAGCCAAACTGCTTGTTTTTCACTGGACAACCCTAAATTTCCGAGAATTAACACAGAAATTCCTACCCTCGCCCTTGAGGCATTCCCGATGTTTGCCTTTGCCCGAGGGACACATGACCGCGGGCGATGTTTTCCAGCCTTCCCACGGCGTGACGAAATGCCCTGTCCGTGCTCAGCATCCCTCAGCAGACCCTTCCCTGCCCTGCGCTGCCCTGGGAAAGGCAGTCCCAGCACTGGGACCTGCTGGGGGCACCGCCCGCGGCACGGGGGGTGCGCTGCCCGCCCCTCACCCCCGCAGCCCCTGCGGATCCTCAGCCAGGGAATTGCGGGGTAAATGGGATGCTGATGTTGTAGGAATTGAGGGAAATTGCTCCAGCTTGTGGGGGAGTGAAATCATCCTGGGGACATTCGGGGGACAGGCGGGGTCCCCTTTGCCTCCTCGTCCCCTGCAGCCCCACCCGCGCACGGTGCGGGTGCAAACGGCAGCTTGGAGGGTGTTAATTGAGCAGGAGAGATAATGAGGCTGCGGTGCTGCTGTTTCCTGCGGGTTTTGGGGAAAACAGCCCCTGGGAGGCAGGGCAGGGCTGGGGGGACAGTTCAGGTCCCGGGGGATGCCGGGCGGGCTGAGAGCCTTCAGAGAGCGGCAGCGCCAGCCGCCGGCCCCCTCCCCTTCCCTCCTCATCCCCCTTTGAGTGCATATAATAAAGCAGCTTTTCAGCTGCGGCTGCAGTGATAGATCAGGAAGAATTGTATGAGTCTATTAAAGTCTGTGTGTCTCTGAATGGAGACTGTGGCTAAGCCAGGCGCCAGGCTCGCGCATTGAACCAGATGTGGAGAGGCGCCATCCTTTCCAGCCACTGAATCCGAGAGGCTGCAGGCTTCACACGCAAGGAAACTGGAGTGCACATGGCAGGGGAGCCGGGGGAGCGGCGGGGAGCACATGGCAGCGGGGTGCTGGGGAGGGGACACAGCCCGGCGCTCCCCGCAGGCACCTCAGGCGAGCCGGGGGCAGCGCTGGGCCCGGGGGGTTCGGCTGCGGGAGCCAGCCCAGGCTGTGGATTGAACCCCGAGTTGTGCAGGGCATCGGCGGGGGGGAGAGCTGTTGAGCCTTGAGCTGTTCAGGGCATTGCAGTGAGTGTTTGGAGGGGTTGCTTTGCACCCCAAGATGTACAGGGGGATGGCATTGTACCACAGGTCACTCAGGGCATTGTTGGGGTGGGGTGAGGATTGTGCTGCACCCCAAACAGTGCAGGCAATGCAGGGTGTGTGGAGTGGGGTTACACAGCACCCCAAACTGTGCAGGCAATGCAGGGTGTGTGGAGTGGGGTTACACAGCACCCCAAACTGTGCAGGCAATGCAGGGTGTGTGGGGTGGGGTTACACAGTACCCCAAACTGTGCAGGCAATGCAGGGTGTGTGGGGTGAGGATTGTGCTGCACCCCAAACTGTGCAGGGCAATGCAGGGTATGTGAGGTGGGGTTACACAGCACCCCAAACTGTGCAGGCATGTTGCACATGAGCAATTCAGGGGAATCACACTGTACCCCAGGTCCTGCAGGACATTGCTAAGTGGGGGGATTGTGTTGCACCCCAGGATGCAGAGGGCACTGCCAGGGCTGTCAGGGGTGGGATTAGCAGAGATGGTGCAGGGGAGCACTTAGGGGACCCCAGACACAGCACTGGGGTGCAATGAGCCTGGTGTAGCAGCAGCACAGCTGAGGAGGGCACAGGATGGGGCACGAGCAGCTCCTGTCCCAAACCCACTGTGCTCCAGAGAGAAGACAAAACTGGAAGGACAGAAGGAAGGCAGGAAAGACAGAAGGATGCCATCCTGCTGGGCACAGCCGTGGCTGGCTGCTCCAGGAGCTCATCAACTCCCATGTCCCCAGCAAAGGTGTGAAGCAGAGTCTGTGGAGGGGACACAGGTGACTTGGGGACGGCCACCACAGGGCTGGGCTGGGCTAGGCTGGGCTTGGGCTGGAGCAGCTGCCACGCTCCTTCCTCACCGATTTCACTTTCTCGTCTGGGCTGGCCACATGGCTGTAATTTGGGGGTTGTAAATACCTCAGGGGAATTTTTAAATTTTAAAAAACTGTTTTTGTTTAAATTAAAAGACACTCAAGTATTTCTATTAGTATTAGAGGTTTATAAAATTTAAAACAAATGTTAAAACTAAACTACCAGGCGACATCCACTTCAGGAAGCCCTCTGCATGTTTGACATGACCCAGTTACCCATTGGGCAGTAAGTTTTAATTTTGTATGAGCATGTCAGGGTGTCCATTGTGGCAGGAAGGTGCTTGGTCTCGCTGGGGACCTGCAGGGGGTGAAGGCTTGGAGTGATGAGGGTGAGGGTCTCAGCTCTGCTGGCCTTTGTAGAAGCAGGACCCTGATGTTCCTGTCTCCATCCTGTCATCCCCTGGTGTCCTCCCCATGGCTGGCACCTGCCCCCAGCAACCTGACTGTGATCCTGTCCCACTGTCCTCACTGCCCCCGCCATCTCTGCCATCCCCGCTGTGCACGGTTCTGCTTTAACCTGGAAACAGTTAACCAGGCTGGGTTTAAGTAAAAAAAAAAAAAAGATACGAGCCACTTATTAAAATGAATGTTTTACAATAAATTTGGCGAGAGGCCACCGACCTCAAATGAAAACCAGACCGGAGGACAGCGATGCTGCTTGCTGGCAGGGGCTTCCGGGACGTCTGTGCGTGCAGGCGCCCACGAGGGTCCTGCTTGGAGCGGGGCTGGGATGGGGTCCCACTGGGGCTCACGTCCATCCACACCCTGGCCAGACATGCTGGTGTCCACTGTTGGTGGCTGTGGAATGGGCTCTCAGCAGGTGCTGGTGCTCACTGATCAAATAGGTGCTCAGTGATTTGCTGGCCTGGCTGTGAAAAACACCCTTTTAGCCTCAAAAAAGAAAAGGGACTTGGGGAAGTGGCAGTGGGCAGCAGGAGGGGACACCATGGGGATTCTCATCACTCCCCCTTGTCCCTGCCCATCTCCTTTCCTCCCTTGGCAATGACCCTGATGCAGTGGGGTCTCTACTTTAACCCTGTGGGGCTGGTGTTGGGTTTCAGTGCCAGATGCCATTGGGGCTGGCTTGCTTGGGCTTTTGCCTATTAAATTTCAAAAAACCACCTTTCTGGGGGGGAGTTGGGGAGGAGAGGAAGGCTGGGATCACCATGCCAGGGGTCCCTGGCTGGGAGCCAGTCCTCCACACAACGTTCCTGCTATTCAGCCCCGGCTGATTTAGTTTTATTTTTCAGACACTGAGCAAAAGTCCCAGTGAGCTCTCAAAACCGTGATGGCCTGAGGCACCCCCCATCCCCTTCCCAGCCCCCAGGAAAATTCACTTTGCAGTTAAATCCAGGGTTTTGGTGGCGCTTTGCAAGCGCAGGCGGGTGCCACTCCTGTGCCGGCGCTTGCGCAAGTCTCATTAGTGTTAATTAATTACACATGTCTGTGCCCTGCTGGAAAACCAGGTAACCTCTTACGTCAGGTGGCTGCGTGTGAGTGATGCTGGCACCTCTGTGGCTGCACCAAATGGTGCCTAAAAGGTCTGCAGCGTGGGAAGGGAAGCGGCATCTGGCGTGCTCAGCCCTGATGTAGGGCAGCAGGCTCTGTGCTGGCATCGTCCATCACCTGTGCCACCGTCCCACTCTCCAGTGGCTATGGGGAGCCACCGTGGCTGTTCCCTCTGCCCAGACCCCTCACTGCGGTGCCTGGGGCTGACCCAAATCCCAGCATTTTGGCCACAGGGTCTGGGCTGGCTGTTTCTCTGAGCCACAGAGGCCCATTCACACATCTGTGAGCCACCACAGTGCTGCCACTCACCACACTCAGCTGTTTTAACAAGCTGGCAAAGTGGGGAGACTGCATCCCCAAGGGGCACCCGGGGGCTGCATCCCCAGGGGCATCCCAGGGTGCTGCAGTGGTGTGGGGTGCAGAACAGCCCAAGCACTGCTCTCATCCCACCCCAAGAAGGTCTCCTGGCTGGGAAATGAAAGCAAGCTCTTCAGTGAATGTCTTCTTGCCGGGAAGGCTCCTGGCTGGTGGTGGCTGGGGGAGAGCCAGCGCCTTTTGTTGGTCTCTGGGCCTCCACCGTGGGGGTTGGCAGATTCACAGGAGAACAAAATGAAAATTCCTGCTCCCCCGTTGGTCGGTGCTGCTCGGAACTTGGCTTGGATCAGTCAAACCCACCACGGTGTCTTTTCCTGAGGCGCTTGGCTGTGCTGGGAGGCCTTCAGCTCCTGCTATCCCAGCCCTGCAGCCACAAACATCCGCCTGAGGAGCCCTGTGGTCTGACACAGCCTCTCGGGTGTGCACGAAGCCAGGAGCACCCATCCTGGTATCTATCCTGTCTCCCCTTCTCCCTCTTTGGCATTTGCAGGGAACATCCAGACTGGCACCACTGTGGATGAGTTTTTGGAGGCTCTGTGTGACCCCAGCCCCAGCTGAGAAAGGAGGGACCCCAGAGGGGTGTGAACCCCTTTGAGTTGCATGTTCCCCTGCCATGAGCAGGGAAGATGCCAGACCCTGCCAGATCTTGACCACCCAAAGCCACCATCCCCAGCAAATCCGTGCAGACAGAGGACTTTCCCAGGAGCCTTTCCTCCTCACCATGCCATTCCTTGAGGGCCAAATTGGGTACTCGCTGGGGAGCAACACCTCAGCTTTGCCCCAGCTCAGCTCCTCCACAGCTCCATCCCCACGGAGCGCTGACACAATGGAGGCAGCGGTGGCTCTGGAGCGGGGACAGCCCATTGTGTCAGGCTGCAGCCACAGCCTGCTGTGAACACAGGGGATGCTCCTGGCAGCTCCCGAAAGCCCTGTGCCAGGCCGGGGTCACCCCGCGCTGGCACGGCCCTGGGAGGGAACATTCCTTCTGCTGGCCACCGAGCCCCAGGGATGCACTCGGCGCTCCGGGGCCGGGCCGGCTGCCCGGGGCCGATGGCACTGTCGGCGGGCGCAGCCAGGCAGTCTGAGCCCCAGGGCCCCACGATGGCCCCGGCTCCGGCTCCCGGGCTGCGGGAGCCAGGCGGCTGGGAAAGCACAGCCGGAGGCCTCGGCAAGCCCCGCGCTGGGCGCCAGCGCTGTCGGGGGCTTCGAGGCTGTTTCTGGAGCAGTCGTGTCGGGATGCTGATGGTGCCAGGCTCTGTGGGCTGGATGCTCACACAGGGTTGGGGCTGGGGCCAGGATGCTGGGGTGCATCCTGAGCCAGTGAGCCCGGCAGCAGGATGTGCCTATGTCACCTTCTCCAAAGGTCTGTCCACAGGCAGTTCCCACCCCAGGGAAAAGGTGGGTGATGGCACCATCTCTCCCAGATCCCTGGGAGAGGGGACAGGAATTTGTTGTGCTGCTCAGCCTACTCCCCTTACTCCCACCAGAGCTCTGTGGCCAAAGATGTTCCCCAGCCCCTTCCTGAAAGTTGACAGCATCCCACCAACCCTGCCTCCTCCTTCAGGGAATGTGGCTGCAATTAATTCATTAGATGCTTCCGCTGACGCGGGAGCTGGCTGTGCCAAAACACCATTCCTGGGGCCTGGCCTCAGCTGGGTGAGCGCCGTGCTGGGCTGTGCAGGAGCCTCTGGCTGAGGCAGTAGCCTCTGGCATGGTGGGAAGTGCTGGGAATGTTCAGGGACTCCTGAGCACGTCAGACAACTTTCAGGGCATCCTCTCTAAATCACAGCACGAGACTTGGCTGGCTGGTTCCCCACCTGGCATCTCCAGCATCTGCTTTCCCTTCTTCATTCTTTTCATTATCTTCCTCCTTCCTCACTGTGACTTCCTGATCTTCTCCCTGGTGCATCTGGGTTTTGCAGCATGGCTGCCCTTGCTCCAGAGCCAATTGGAGACCCAGCTCTGAATCGACTCACAGCTCTCAGCAGTGAATTTGGTGGCTAATTCTGGGCTGGAACCATCCCTAAGGGAAGCAGTATATCATGATATGGGGATCTTCCTTTTCATGTTCTTTCTGTTCCCAGTACCCATCTAAGCATCATGTTCCCAATGCATTTACTGCACTAATAATGAGCTAAAAGAAGGCTTCAGTGCCACCACTGGGTTACCAGCACAGGCTGGACAGATCCCCACTGGGATGCAGGGATGCTGCTGACTCAGCCAGGACCTTCCTGGTTTGTTCAGGCTTTCAGCTGGACTCGCTGTGATGGGTGCTCAGACATCACACACCATCTGGGGGTGCAAGGGGAAAACCTCCTGGGCTTTGGGGGTGCAGGCTGTGCATGGAACATCCCTGGGGCTGCAGCACTGCTGGGCAGGATCTTCCCAAAAACTGGGTGTCTGTGTGGCTGGAGGTAGCAAACTGCAGTGCTGGGTGGTTTCTGGCTGGTGCAGAGGCAGCTCTATAACCATAAAACAGGCTGCTGCTGCCTGTCAGTGAGCACAGGCTAAGGCCCCCCCGGGACAGCCTTGGCCTCTTTCTTGGTCCAGGCTTTTGCTGCTCCTTTTTAACAGAGACACTTTTCCCCCAGCAAAACTGGCAGCCTGTAAAAACGTGTCAGCGTTTCAGTTTTTTCACAATTAATGAGGTGAAACATCCTCGGAAACATTTCGCTGTAATGTTTCTCCAGTAGCTGGGACTTGCTCCTGTCTTAAATTTTTCATGTACGCCACTTGAGCCGAGAAAGTTTCCTTCGGACTCAGCACATTTGGACCCCCCCTGCTTCAATATCCCCCCAGAGCCTTCAGCATTCCCGGGGTCTTTGCAGGGCTGGGGCTGGGCTGGAGGGGGAACAGGGAGTGGCAGTGGGTTAGGATGAGAAGGTGGGAGCCTTCTCCCAGCAGTGGGAGTCTGGGGAGGGGCTGACAGCCCTTTTTCCCTAGGGATACCCTGTCCCCCATGTCCATGGTTGTTCCCAGGATGGGTTTGGACCTCACAGCATCATGCCAAGCAAAGCTGGGGCTGGCATCCTATGGACAGGGGTTGGTGGCCCCAAGGGGCTTCTCCCCTGGGTACTGGGGTGAAACCATGCAGAAAAAGGGAGTTTCACCAATATGATTTTGCCCCCAAGCTGGTGCTGTGTTGGTCCTGTGCACCCAGGCTGGGCTCACTGGTCGGTGCAGGAAAGGCACCATACCTCAGTGACTCAGCATGTGGAGGGGCAGGTTCCTGGCTGCTTCCAGCCCCCCAGGCCTTCCAAGATGATTTGGGGAGATTAAAGACCTGTTGTGGTGTAGACATCTCCCACCATCTCTTCTGCAACACACCCTGTCCTTCCTGTGCCCATCATGAGCAGGGACAAGTGCCCTGCTTCCCTTTGGCCTGTGGAGGATCTCTCCTGCTATCCCTCCTTCCTGCAAAGCCCCAGTCTGGGCTCCCCCGGGCTCCCAGGCTGTTCCCAACTGCATCCCAAGGCAGGGTGGTGTTGGAAGTGGCTGCTGGAAAGAGGGATCATCTACACTTGACAGCCCATGGACCCCCAAATCACACCTTGGCTTCGAGTGTCTCAGCTGAAGGCTATGGAATAAAAAGGAGCTGGAGTGGGCACACACCATGGAGGGGCAATTCCCAAACCCCAGAGCTTTGCTGCAGCTCGCTGCAGTCCGAGGGGAAACGCTTCCTCCCCATTGCATGATTTAGAGGAACAAGTTAAACAATTGCACATGAAACTTTGGCAGACGTCATCGCCGGAGCTCTCCTCGCTTCCCCCGGGTGCATAAAGGGATGAAGGGAGTGCACATGTTTACCGAGAGAGACCATGGGAGAAACGAAAGACATTGTTTTTCCAAAGGATTTCTTGGCTGTAAAAGACCTCCACCACCCTGCGGCTTCCCTGATGAAGGCCCAGCGTTAATTTGTTAAATCCACATCAAGTGCCCAGAGAACCCGTTGTTTATTTTTGCTAATTCAGCCGGCCGAGATCAAATTGGGGTTTTATTTGTTAAGGATAAACCTTAATTAATAAAAGCTATTTATTTGGCTAGAGCCGGCCGCAGCCTGAGGGTCAGATATGCCACGATCATTATTTCAAGTAAAACAAACCCAAAATGTCTCTCAACAGTTTGAAAAACGTAGAAACTTAGAGGGCTGAATTTATTTGTCTTAGGAAGAATTTACAGCTAATTCCCTCCAGGCTATTTCAACCCTTAAATTATACCCAAGAAGAAAAAAGGAGGAAAAAAATGCCATTCCAGGCGTAGTAGGGAAGTAAATGGTACAGCAGATTTGATCATTTTGGCTGGGGGGAGTGTGAAAAATTTAAAGCTTAAAGGGTCTTTGGCAAACTGCTCGCAAATAAATGGAACGTGTGAAATAATTTAATGACAGAAAACTGTTTGGGGCCGTGGGGGCTGAGGTATGATGGAAAATGAAACACGTTGGAGGAGATGTAGCCTGGGCTTTTTGCGTGAGAGGGTTGAACTTGCTGCCTTCTGACCTGGTCCCTGAAAAATGGGGGTATTTGCACTCCAAAGCCAAGTGGTAGAGTTGGACTCAGGAACACTTGCCCCAGGATATGGTGGTGCTGATAGGGAGAGGGGTTTGGAGCATCACCTGGGGAAAAGACAGGCTGGCAGTTGGCTGAAGTGACCATCTGGGGTAGCAGGGATGGTGCTGGGCAAACACCACGCTCTGGATGAGCACTTTGCAAGGAAACCCCAAACTGGGTGTCCAGAGGGGAGACTGAGCATGGCTGGCAATAAAGCCCATCCCTGAAAGACATCCCAAGGGAGTATCCCTGCCTGTGTTTTGGGGGCTGAGGTCTGAGGTGAGTGAGGTGCTGGGATTGTCAGTTCTGGCTGATCTGGATCGCAGCTGCTGAGGTCGTTTGCTGTGCACTAATGGAGCTCATAAGTCAGAACTGAAGCCGTGGTGGAAATTGAGTGAAAATTACCTCTTTACAGTGCTCAGCAGCAGCTGTGAGAGGTTGGGGGCCCTGCCAGTGTAAGGGCCCCCCTTGGCAAGCCCAGCACCAAGGCTGAGACCCACTGAGTCCTTCGTATGGAGAACTAATGGAAGCACAGGGGGAAGAGGCGAGTCAGGGAAGGGGGCTTGGGTGGTGCCCAGCTGAAGCAGCACAGCTCTGACCCACGGGTGGTGCTGCCTTTGCAAATGGGGCAGGACCCAAGTCACTCCCAAGTTCTCAGTGTGGCACGGTCCAGGCTTGCCAGCACTGGTGCTCCCACAGGGAGAAGGGTTCTGGGGTGACTCCCAGCACCCCATGGCATCCGTAGGGCACAGTGCTGCTCCCAGGCTGTCTGCAGCTGTCAGGCAGCACTGCCTGAGGCAGGACAGCCCAGAGAGGAGGCTGTAGGTTACCCAGGCTACACCCAGCACCCCAAAATTCATCCAGATCATGGGTGAAAAGTTTCCTGACTTTCGTAACACTCTGGAGCAATTTAAGGCTTTTTTGTGATGCACATTGGGCCCATCCTGCTCTGTGCAAAGCCCCTGCGCCTCCCTCTCCCCATCCTCCCCTGCATGTCATCTTTCGTTATTCAGTAATATTATCCCCCCTGTTTTCCCCCTTTCCCTGCATTTTTTTTCCTTTCAGCGGAAATTGTAATCAGTGGAAGATAAATACAGGGAAGGTGGCTGGGGGGAAGGCTCAGGAGCCCCTCTGACCTCAGAGTTGGCCAACCAAACTGGTCCTTCAGGGCCAAATGAACCCCCAAATTATACTTGACAAAGGCAAGGGTTTGACTTTCTCCATAACCCCCCCAAGCACTGCTTTTGGGGCAGAACAGTGATGGTGGGGAGCTGGTTTTAATAAATGTACAATTACAAACTCTTATTCCTGGAAGCCCATCGGGGTGGGGAACCATTTTCCAATTCCTCCATCATGTGGAGGTGTCAGCGGGTCAGTTTAAATCCAAGCCCTGCTGATGGCAGTGAGAGGACAGAGCATCTTCAGGGGACCCAGCTCATCCCTCTTCCTATTCCTTCTCTGATGCCACAGAGGACTTAGCCATGCTCATTTTTGGGAAGCTGATTTGCAGTTATTAAAACATCTCTGATAGAAGAGATCCAGCTTGACTGTACATTGTAAACCTGTCAGACACTCACCACCAGCAATTAGGGTGGCATTTCTCTAGTCCCACAAGCCTGCAGTGTCTGAGCTAATGAGAAAAAGATGTTGACGCATTACCAAGGCTCATCCCTAAGCAGAGCAGAGGATCCAGGCAGGCACTCCACGTGTGGAGCTGCCTCCCTGCCATACAGAGATGGCCTGGAAAAGGTGTGAAGGTCCCTCCATTAAAAGCAGCAATAGGGGTTGAATGAAATACCCCAAAGCCAGCATAGCCCAGAGTTTGCAGGTCTCCAAAAACTCAGGAACCACTGGTGCTCCGACTCATCTTGACCCAACTCCAGTCTTAAACCTCAGTCCCAGCATGACTGCCAGCCCCATATGGGAAGCACTCAGCACCACTTGTCTCCTGTGGCTGTTTAGCTCTTCCTTCTGTGGGTTTGGGGAGATAAAGACCAGCCAAAAATGTGGCCAGATCCTACAGAACTGGATTGAGAATTAATGTAAAAAAAAACTTTACTCCTCCTCCTTTCTTTCAGACAAATTAGAGTGGGTGAGAGAAACCATCACTGTGGAGAAGTCCTATAGCCAGGTTTAAATTGAGGATGAAGCCAAAGGGGGTTTATAAATTTTATTTATACATTTCCGAGGGTTCTGTTGAAATCATTGCCAGTTTGGTGAGGGGCAGTGGGTGCCCTTGTGACTACATCTTTTGAACCAAACCCTGATCTGCCATTTCCCCAGAAGCCCTGTGGCATGGTCATAAACCCACAAGGAAACCTCTCACCCTGTTACATCCTGTAGCTCTTTCCCAGCCTGATGACTCCCATTTCAGTCCCAGGCTCCCAGAAAACTCAGGGACAACCATGGCTGGACTTAATGTATTTTAATCCAGCAGCTCGTTAGCTCGCTGAAGGAAAACAGGACCAAAAAAGGAGTTTAACTAAAAGGGGCAACTGGAAAGCAGAGACTGGCAGAACATTTGAAGCTGCAGGAACAAGTGCTGGAGGGAATTCTGAGAATTTTATTTGTGAGCCTTTAAACACGATTGGTGGCGAAGGGCAGCCCGTGGTTTCCTGGCTGGCGAAAGGGCCTCAAACCCCCACATATTTCAGGCACTGTCCATCATGTCTATTTACCCAACCAAGAAGGCCATGTCCAAAATACAAGATCACAGATTGTTGATGGCCAAATGTGACCTACAGCACAATAAAAGACCCAGAGAAATGCCAGTGGCTGCAGAGAGGCCTTGGGAGAATGGTGTAGTTGGGCACATAGGGGTTCTAGGGACTTGATGAAAAACTTATTGTTGGACATTTCATGGCTTGAGTTATTCAGAGTCAAGGTTCAAGAAGGTTTTTCTGGCCTTAAAGGTCTTGGAATCCATAGTTTCCTCCTGCTCAACAGCTTGATGGTATCTTGAAACAGCAGAGTTAATATCCCTTCCAGTAGATTTTGTTGCTCAAGCATCATCTGAAAATGCTGCACTTATTAAATATCATGATTAATATTATTAGCAAGTACTTAATTTGTGAACATACTCAGGGAGTGGTGAGTTCTGCCACCCTGGCATCTGCAATGATATAGAGCAGAAAGCCTCAACATACCCCTGCCATGAATCAGAATGTCATAAAATTATTAACATTTCAAATAATTCCAAAGTGCTTTCCCACCAGTAGGTACAGATTGGATCCAGATGCTTTATTAACAGAAAGAATCATTAGCCAGTACCTCCACAAGGGAGAACTATAGCAAGTCATGCTCCCCACGAAGCCTTTGCAGGCAGCTGACTGGGTGTCTCGGAAAAAGACTTCATAAACTTGCCCAAACCTTATGATATTAGTGACAAAGAGGAGATTAATCTCAGCCTGGCTGACAGCCCAAGATCAATACTGAGAAACCAAACTACACCCTCAGCTTCATGTTTCCATGAGCCAGCAAAGCCAGAAATAAACACTGCGGAGGCTGAGCCCTGCGAGACACGGTGCCGCTCCTTCTGGGCTCTGAAGACCAGCATTGGAAGAGCAGATGCTTGGCTGCAGTCCTGTGTCACCTTGGGGACATGCCACAGCTGGGGCCTCAGGGGGTGCTGAAGGTGGGAGCTGAAACCCAAATCTTGGGGGTATTTTGGTGCTGAATTTTCATCACCATTCATGAAAGCTTGAGTTAAAGTCTTAGCAAGAGCTGAGCCCCAGTTTGGATCAAGTGCAGCCCCAGAAGACACTGAGACTGATACTCAAAATGAGCTCCACATGGTTTTAGCCAGATGTGAAACCACCACAGGCCTTGGTAAATTTTGGGGTTAACCCTAAGCTCCAGCAGGTCCCAAAATAGGTTTTGATTCTCATGGACATCACAGGGTTGCAGGTATGCTGCTCCCCACAGAGGTCCATGTGCCTGGAGGGAGCATGGCTGGCACAGAGCAGGGCACTGCAGACCCCCAGGAGGGCTTGAGCTTGGCTGGGCCATTGGGGTCTCACATGGGTCTGGCTCTCATGTGGCTTCTGTGCTTTCCCTGCAGGTGAGAGCCTGAGCCCAAGCTGCGGGGCAGCCAAGAGAAAGAAGAAGCAGAGGAGGAACCGCACCACCTTCAACAGCAGCCAGCTGCAGGCTCTGGAGAGGGTCTTCGAGAGGACGCACTACCCCGACGCCTTCGTGCGGGAGGAGCTGGCGAGAAGGGTCAACCTCAGCGAGGCCAGAGTCCAGGTGAGCACAGGTTTGTGTGGGAGAAAACAACACCCTCTGCCTCGCCTGCAGGCAGGAGCAGGGACTGTCCCCCCCTTGTTTCATCCTGCACATCCCTATGACCCATAGGACAGATGCTTGGGACATCCCTGCTCGCACTGGGTCCCCACTGACCACCTGTCCCCGCGTCACAGGTGTGGTTCCAGAACCGGAGGGCCAAGTTCCGCCGCAACGAGAGGGCGATGCTGGCCAACAGATCGGCGTCGCTGCTCAAATCCTACAGCCAAGAAGCAGCCATTGAGCAGCCCATGGCACCACGACCCACTGCACTGACCCCCGAGTATCTCTCTTGGACCAGCACCTCCCCGTACAGGTAGGTGGAGGCTCTGGAGGAGCTGGGGAGGAGGTGGCCGTGGGGCAGGGCTGCCTAGAGACCACTCCACTGCCACAGGAATGCAGCCCTATGCCACTGCTGGGGATTTGAGGAGTTTTATGAGGCCGAAAGGAGCTTGTCTGACTTGGCTTTGGGAACCATTTCAACCCTGTCTGAGCATCTGCTGCCCAACACTGAGCAGGCCTCCCTGCCTCCTTGCATTTCGGGGCCGGAGCCGGCGCCCTGGTCCTCGCAAGGGATTTGCTTGGCCTCGTGCTGACCCTTCCCACATCTCGGCACAGGAGGTGGCATGGGTCCCTTCTGGTTCCCAGCTGTTCATGTTCAGCCATCACATCCAAAAGCACAAAGCAGGGCCTCCTGGTGCATAGTTTGAGGGGTTCCCACATCCATCCAAGCAATAAAAATGCCGAAGCCTTGGCTGTTCTTGTGAGAGATCTCCAAGAGGGAACAGCCAGCCTGGCCTGGGAAACCAGCAGGACCACAAAGGGCACGGGGACTTCTCCATGGGCCATTGCCTCATTCCTCCCTGCTCCCTCCCCGCAGCACTGTGCCCTCCTACAGCTCCGGCGGGACCACAGCTCCCACCCAAGGGGTGAACATGGCCAACAGCATCGCCAGCCTGCGCCTCAAAGCCAAAGAGTTCAGCCTCCATCAGAACCAGGTGCCGACCGTGAACTGAGCAGGGCAAACCCCATCCCATGGCCTCCTCCAGGATACAGCGTGGAGCTCCTGTGCCGGTCCAGGACAAATCTGCCGCCTGCCCAACACACATGCCACTCATCCAGTGTCTCAGCATCTTCTCTCCTCTTCCCTTCCCTTCTGAAGGTAGAGTCAGTCCCAGGCCGAAGTGGCACATAATTATAGCCACATATGGAGCGAACTTGGTTAGAAACTTGCTTTTCCGCACACCCTTATAATAACGGCTATATATACACACATACCCCCCACACGCTCTTTGAGGACAAACAGACTTGCCAAGGGAACAAGAATTTGCTTCCAAACATGGAAGGATCTTGGACTATTGGATTTGACCAATTTGGGTATCTTGCCCAGAGAGCCAAAGAGTTATTGGGTCTTCTCCTCCCGCAGGGACAGTGTGGGAGGATCACGAGCCCCCCTTTCCACCGGGCTGTGACTTGCGGCGCTCAACTGTGTGTGCCAAAGCTGATCCATGTGTTCATTTCTTTGTGCAACCCCAGCCACAGTGTGGGGTTTGGGAATTCCCAAAGTTTGGGGCTTTGGGAAGCTGATGGCTCACCCATACCATGTCCAATCTCGGCCAACTCTCTGCACTGCGCTGCCTGCATTTAGGAGCTGCCTATGCTGATGGCATCAGGCTTTGTCCCTTCCCAGAGGGGCAAGCAGAGCTGGAGCATCTCAACAGACCCGCTCGGAGCCTGTGAGCTGTGTGCTGGGGATGCGTTGCCAATCCCCAAGCAGGCACCACTGCCCTGCCTCGGTGGATTTGCCAGCGATTCTGCAGAGCCCCAGGTCATTGAACCGTCCCAGGGAATGAGAAAATTGGAAAAAGCTGTTGGGTTTCAGCTGAGTAGGCGGCTCCCAGCACTTCGTGCCAACGAAGGCTTCGCCTTCCGGAGGCACAGCCTCCCCGTCGGCAGCTCCGCAGATGTGCTCGGGGGTCTGGGGCCGGCAACTCCATGGGGGGAGGCTTTCTTGGTTTTGCAGAAAGGAAATGGTTTCCCCCTCATCCCACCCTGCTGTGCAGCCTAATGAGGTTCCAAGGTGGGATGTGCAGGGGGATGGACACAGGGTGGGCAACCTGGCCCCAGCCCATGGGACTGAGCTGCAGAGAGACGCAGCCTCCACGTTCCCCTGCCAATTCCACAGCAGTGGGGAATGAGCTGGAGTGGTGGAGCTGTGGTGTCCCTGTGGACAAAGCCCACTGGAAACCACACCATCCTTTCCTCACCCACTAGAAAGAGCCACCAGCAAAGTGAAGGGACACCACCAGAGGGGTGCCCTGGACAGAGTAGATACCAGCCCTACTTCCCTAGAAGGGGTTGGTTTGGGGGCTGCAGCAATAGATCTGAGGACAAATAGAGCAATTTCTGAGGTGCCTCCTCCAGGTAAACATCCTCTGGTCAGTGACACCAAGGCTGAAAGTGCCACAGCTACGAGATGCCCACCTGAGTCTCCACAGCTCCCAGGAGCATCCTCTCTGATTCCCACTGGAGCTCTCACTGCAGCTACATGTGGGACCCAGCAGCTGTGACACTGGGGCCTTCAGCTGCTGCCCAGGCAGTGCCAGCATGGGGGGACTCACCCAGCACCCAGACCTGATGGGAGAATCAGGAGAGGAGCCCATCTCCTCTGGCTGGGGGTGAACCAGCCCTTCCATCCTGCCTCCAGCCCCTGCTTTCTCTGCTCTACAGTGCAGCCCCCAGTTGGGAACAGCTACCTTCTCCTCCTCAAGCTTGGCAGGCAGGGAGAGGGCACAGCCTGACTGACACTGTCCACCTCATCCAGGGAGCAGTGTCACCCTAAATACCCACCCTCTGCCCCCATCCATATTTCCTGGTCTGGTATCCCTCCCATTGTCATGCCAGCATGCAGCTCTCCACACTGCACAGAGACCTGCCAAGCCAGGGGGAAGAGGGATCCACTGTGGATCAAACCATCCACCCCAAGAAACACTGCTTGGGGCAGGAGGAGGGGGCCAGGGGGGTCCTATTCCCATGGAAAGCACAGGGCTCTTTTTTCGGTTATACAAGATGAAACCACAGGGATATAAATGTCGCTGCCTCTTTGAGAACATTAATGAAAATAAACCCATTTAATAGTTTGCAGATGCTGTTTCTGTAAACCTAAAAAAAGCAGGGAATAAATATTTCTTCACTAAATATCTATATGTATATATATATTTGAAAACATTTGCTCCTAATCTTAGGGCCCCTCCTTTGCTGTGCTTTTGGCAGCTTATCACAGCTTGTCTTGCTGAACTCAACAAGAAGAGATACAAATTGCACCCATGGAGGGGTAGCAGGACCGAGGGATTATTGTAATCTAAGCTCTCTCTCGCCCTTACTATTTGTACATTTCAATTACTTGTAACAAGATCCATGGTGGATTTGTTTTTTTCTTCTGCATGTCTGTGTTTTGGAAATTTTTGTAAGGTTTTTGTAAAAACAACTCTTGTGAAATAATGGAGGAATAAATATTTTACTGAGTAGAGACGTGTCAGTGCATGTGATAGGGACATGAGTCTTCCATCATCAGTCACTGTGGTTTCCCCACCTGCCCTGGACAACACCCTGGGCAGAAATTGAATTAAGAGGCAGCAAGAAGGGTCAGATTCTGCATGGAAATTGAGCTGAAAGAAACCAAAGAGTAGAAATAAACCGTCAGATTGTAGAGCACTTTCCAGGGAGCAAAGGCCCACAGGTGCAGAGCAGGCACTGAGCACCCAAAACAGGAGGAATCAGTGGTCAGGCAAAGGCAATACCAAATAGTTGAGGCAACCAAAGTTAAACAGGGCTCCAGGAGCTCACAGTGCTGAGCTATCAAGCAGCAGATTTAATGCAATGTGGAGAGGTGTGAAGATGTGCCATGGGGAAACTGCCCAGCACATGCTCAGTCTGAAAGGCAGCAAATCAAGTGGCAGGAATTGCTAGGAAAGGATTAGAGGGCAAGGCAGAAAGTGTCCTCACAGCACAAATAAAGCCTGAATTCCATCACCCCAAGATACTGCAGTGATCAAAGGCATGGTGTGTTCAGAGAGGGTGAGAAAGTTATTGGTGGGTGGGTGTGTGTTGGTGCATCAACTGCCTGCAAAAAACTGCTGCCCTGCCGACTTCCAGGAGGAGAAGGGACACCTTCACCTGGGTTTCCCTTGTTTCTTTTACTTGCCTTCACCCGCTGAATTGCGGCAGCCTCCTGTCAGGCCAGCTCACATGGTGTCATGTACAGGATGCCTCTGTCACCTCCTCCTCCCTCCTCCCCAGGCCATCCTCAATCCCCTCACACAGCCAGGGGAACCACAGTGTTATCCCACACACCCAGAGCAGCTCAGTTCCATGACAGCCACAGGATCAGCTCCCTCCCTGCAGCAACCTTTGTCCCTCCCATCACCGGTGGATCCTGTGGATTGCAAGGTTGAGGAAGGAAAGACCCTTAAACAATGCATTCCAGCTTTCCCTAGAGGGGAACAAGGCTCATCCCATATCGTCCCTGCAACACTAAGCAGGAGCAAGTCCCCATGTTGGACATCACCCCAGGCCCACCATGGTCCTACACACTTGACCATCCCTGTCAAACTGCTCTGCTGCTGCTTTGTAACCACTTCTTTATTCATTCAGTAAATGGCTTGTAGATCATTAAGGCAAATTGTCCAACCTCCTGCATAAAGAATATCAGCCAAGCAGCATCCTCATGTCCTCAGCATGTGTAGAGCATCCCTCTGGAGAGCATCCAGCCCTGAGTCAAAAGACCCTTGGAAGCGACAAGCTTACAGATCCCAGAGCAGATTCCTCCAGTGACTCATGACTGTTGACTACTGGAAATATGTCACTTATTTCCTGCCTGAACTGTCCCAACTTCGGTTCATCTCCCAGTAGAGCAGAAGGTCTCAACCTATGGTCAGTCAGCTCTTGGGAGCTGATGGACATCTGAGGGGTCTGCAAACCAGGAGCCAGACAAGCATGGAGAGCTGCAGCTCACCTGGTAGGGTCTGCACTCCACAGGGGAGGGAGGTACTGGGGGAAGGCTGTCAATGAAGAGGAGCTCAAAGGCATTGTGCAACCTCTCCTCTGCCAGGACACAGGCGGTTTTCCTTCTAGGAAAGGCACATCCATCACAAGTACTAATTTCAGTAGGAGAGCTGGTCTCCATCCATGCACCACAACTTTGGGAGTGGGGGAGGGCTGCAAAGACATTTGCAAACTGTTTCCTTCCTCAAAGCTGTTGGTTTTCAACCAGGTGATTCCAAAGGAGCAGGTCTCAGGTGATGGGAGGATCTTCCTGGACCCCCTTTCCTTGTTTCTGACCCCAGAGCCTGACACTTGTGCATGACTTGCTGACTGATGAAAAGCTGAAGTTTGCCCCTAGAATATTTTAATGAGAACAATTTTGTGTTGTCATCAGCATCGGCTGCCACAGCAGCAAGACAAAACAGAGCTCACATTTTCCAGCTCACAGGGACACCAGCCTGGTTATCCCCACCCAGAATGAATTACAGACGCATCGCGCATACAGCATCCTCCTTTCCCATTATCCTTGTGCTGCTGAGCCTTCTCCCTCTGGTGGCAACGGGAAGGTCTCAAGAGCCTCTGAGCCCTGCTGGTGCCATCTGCAAACTGCAGGAACACATGTTCTATGGTAGCAACGTGTCACCTCCCAGCAGCCGAGCCCCTCCTGCCCTTTGGAGGGATGCTCCTGTCCTGGGGTTGCAATGCTCACCCCAAACTCTACATTCCCTATGGAAGGAGCCCTGCAGCAGATATTTTGCTTGCTGTTGCTTCTTTCCAACCCCATAGGGAAGCAACCTAAGTCAGCAGAGAAGCTGGATGGTAGCTATGCACAGGGGTTGTAAGCTTGATAATTACTTGGGAAGAAGGGAGGAAGCAAAGGTTCCTTTTGTAGCTGGTGTCACAAAGCCCAGGAAGAGTTATCACCTATAAGGAAGAACTCTTGCATGGAGATGCACGGCGTTGCATCCATACATCCCAACTTCAAGAGCAGGAGAAGTTTGCCAGGGCGTTTGGAAACTGTTTCCTTCCTCAAACCGGCCTGTTTTCAGCCGGCTGACTCCCAAAGGGCAAGTCTGAGATGATAGGAGCATCTCCCTGGAACTGGCATCGCTATCTGCCTGCTTTGGAGCGGCTGATGGGCACTGGAGCAGGTATCAGCACCCTCCTCCCCCTCAACCCGTTCCCCAAGGATAGCACCCTCCCTCCATCCCAAACACCTCCATGAGCACCCCCAGCTCTCCGGGCAGCAGACGGAGCGGGGAGAGAATCCGTGGGTGCGGGTCCCCGGGCAGGGTCCCCGTGTCCCTCGCGGGGTCCCGCAGCCACACGAGGGTGCTGCAGTCCCGCGCAGCGCAGCCCGCGGATCGCGGCGGGCAGGGGGCGAGCCCCCATCGCGCTGCTCTGCTCCGCACCCGGCCGGCTCCCTCGCCCCTGTCTGGGGCTCGCCCCCACGTGTCAAGCAAGGGACGTCTCACAGCTCAGCCCCACAGCCGGGCTGGAAAACGCCCGCTGGAAAAAGTTTTCCCGGTGCCAACTTCATCCCCGTGTGCCAGAGAGCAGCAGGGAAGCACCGTTATCTTCTCCGGTGGACTCACTTCTGGATGCCCATGCCTGTAGAGCTGGCTCCTCTCATTCTCTCTACAAGTCACAGGAATCTCAACTCCTCAAGAGGAATAAGGGGATCAAAATCCCGTCTGCTAAAGGGAATGGGAGATTTTGGGAGGCCAAAAAAGGAAGAGTAATCTGTGTGAAAGGACAGCTGCTCAAGGAGGAATCTTGGTCTAGATCCCACCAGGGGAAGGTCTGGATGAAGAGAGACCCATGGAGTCGTGCAGGCAGGTAAGGAAGAGGTGTGTCCAGCGCTCAGGGGTAGGAGGGATCCTGGGGCTTGAACTACCTGAAAGGGTGTGGGAGGGGAAGCAGCTCATGCTGGGTCTCCTCTTGCTTTTCTCCCAGATCCACACACCTTCAGGGAAGACATTTACTGTTTGTGTGAACCACATTCACACATTTAACCACAGGAGGGGGCGGAATGGACCTTAAAGGTCATCTACTCCCACTCCATCCTGCCGTGGGCAGGGGCATCCCCAGCTTCCATGGGCAGCCTGTACCAGTGTCTCACCACCCTCACAGTAAAACATTTCTTAAGAATGTCTAACCTAAATTTCTCCTCTTTCAATTTGTACCCATTTAAGCACCAAACTGTTGTTCTGTGGTCCCAGGTGGGTTTCACAGTGTTGCCATTTCCTGTTTGAGCCAAGCGTGAAAAACAAGTTGTTGGACATACAATGCACGCGCCAAACCTCAGAGATTGGTGAGTGCAACCACTGTCCCTGCTCTCCTGCAGCAGCAGGAGACACTGGGCACATCCTTTGCCCACACCGATGCTGGAGCAGGAATTTGGGAGCTCTGGGCTTTAGATATTAATTGGGAAGAGGCAGGGATGCCCTGCACACACAGCAACCATTGGCAGTGTCCAGGGGAGAGCCAGTGGCTCTGGTCAGCGGGTCCCAGGAGAGCCCTGATGGGACTGGTGCTGCCCAAGCAACTGAGCCCATCTCGGTCCTGCTTCCCCCAAACTTCCACAACACTTCAAAATAAGTGCAATGCTTGGGCCTCTCAAGTTTGCCTTGTAGGCTTTTTCTGTTTGTTTTTTTTTGAGCCAGGAGAGTTCACATTCCCAAGCTTTCTCCTGCAGCCAGTAAGCAGAGTTTATTTTTTTTTTAATAAAAAAGAAGAAAGCAGAGCTTTGCATGTAACCTCAGCTTCCCTGAGCAGGGCATCAGCCTCAGGCACTGGACAGGCAGCCGAGAAGAGGCTGAAGCAGCTGGCAGATCTGGGGGCTGGAAGGAGGTTCTGTAACCTCCCTTCTTCCTTCCCATGCCAAAATCTCCATCCCAGCCACATCTCCAACCACAGCAACATGTACTGGAGAGAGTCCATTTTATAAAACCACTGCCTTTCTTATTTCAAAACAAAAAGGGAAAGAAAACAACCAAGTGGAGCCATTTTATCAAACTAACACAGACTCTGACAGGGCAGCACCTCCCAAATACCAACAACTTAAGAAAACAGGGGAAAACCAGAGAAATGAAGCATTTGTTTCCCAGCAACCTAGTGCAAAAAAAGGGTAGCTACTTAGAAAATACAAGCAGGTCCTTTAGAAGTCCTGAGAACAGAAAGAAGAGCAACCACATCTTACCTGAGCTTCTCCAGCCCTCCAGGATTTTTGGGTGAATACCAAGCTTTGTAACAACTTGCTACTCAGGGAAGGAAAACTGAGCAGAGCTACTTATAATTCCCAGCTCTGCTGAATTTAAGGGATCAGCACAAATAATGCACACCTGGAAAAGAGCTTCCTCTACAGGGCAGGTGTGTGCAGAGGAAAGGGATGTCTCTTTAGAAGTCCCAGGGCACTCCAGGCTCTACAGTGGGGTTTAAAATCCTGCTGGGAATCCATCCTGCTGGGGCTGGACCCAGCTGCTGCCCAGCTGCATCTGCTGCTCCCGAAGGAAGAATGTATCAGAGCACAATGATTTGTTTTTATTGGGAATATTTGCTTCCTGCCACCAGGATGCATGTGCAACAGCAGAGAAACATAAAGGGGTTCAAGACCTTGTGCACCATGTGAGGCAGAAAAGACTTGTTAAGAGGGGTCTGTGTTACCCAGACATCTGTGTGAAGGAGAAGTGGCCAAGAGTGAACTGCCGAACCTGCAATCCTGCCCATCTTCCTTGTATAGAGAGCAAAGAATTCCACTCCAAACTTCACCACACAGCTCAGCCTGAGGCCACAACTGCACTGGGAACAGGAGTTATTGGTAGAGAAACTTCTACCTGAGCTGAGAAGGGCTGAGCATGTCTGAGCAGGTGTGTCCCCAGTGCTCAGCGAGGTCTCAGCAAGAGCATCTCTGAGGAGAGCAAAGTCAAGGGAACAGCCTTAGTGCACAGGACAGGTGGAAGGGGAATTTATTTTCTACTCATCTGGCTTGCCCCTGTGATGTTAGTCAATTCTGTGTTGCCCTCAGAGGAGGGAGGAGGCACTGAAGAGCAGAGTTTTCCTCCTGGTTTCTCCTCCAGAGGGATGCTCCATTGCTGCTGCTGCTGCCAGGAGCAGCCCCTGGGGACAGCTGTATGGCAAGAGGAGCTTTTGTCACCATGCAATACCCTGGTCCTGGTCTCTCCTCTCCAACATGACACTTTTGAGTGACACTGCAGAGCATCAATACTCTCTTCAAAGCCCCTCTGCTCATTTCTAGAGCTTTCTGCAAACACCAGCTGGTCCAGGCTGTGAATGGTGTGGCAGCAGTGGACAGCAGGAAACAGCTGAAAGAAAACATCCCTAAGGCAATCACAGCACATTTCCGAAATAGCAACGGCCATTCTGTGGCCAGAGAAAGGCTACAGAGGGGGAGAAACTCAGTCTGATGCCCTGGGGGCATTTTCAGGCATTAGTGGCATGTGGACACGACTGCCCTTTGGGAGAAAACTGTCTGCAAACCCCCTGTTTTGTGCCAGCATTTTAGACTTTCCAGAAGTGCCAGAACTTTGTGTCCAGCAAATGCGTTCAGGCTCTGTGTCCAGGGGAAATGATTCCTGCTGGCTTCTCCAGGCATGTTGCTCTGCATCTTCTGTGGTGAGGCTGAGATGGAAAAGCTGCAGCTGCTGCTGGCTGGGAGCTGCCAGGAGCTAGCAGGGTCCTGCTTGCAGTGAGGCTCCTGGCAGGGAGCTGTGTCCCATGGCGTCAGACGAGGGGACACTGGGAGCACAGAACGTTTCAGTGGCTTCACAACACCACCCCTGAGATTTTGACTTCCCTGTTACACTGCCTGGATGTCACCTGCCTCCTGTCCTCCTTGTGGGACATGGAACCTAAGTCCTGCAGGACTCACATTCCCACAGATGCACGTGGCTGGGTAGAAGAAGGGTGGCTGCTTTATAACCTCTGCTACCAACCACATCTGCTGACCAAGAGACTTTGTGGAACCCTCATGATTTTCCCTGCCTGACTCATGGGGTATTCATGACAAAGAGAAGAGGACACATCTCCCCGTCCCGGTTCCAAACACAGAAAACCTTTCCTTCAATGACCCCTTCCTCAAGGGGTAGTCCATGTGCTTTCCACCTCCCACCCTCAGCAGGAGAGAGAAACCTGCCTCCACATCCCCTTCCTGCACATCCCTTCTCTCTGGTGACTTCTCTGACAAATTCCGATGGCAGTGGAATTTGATCAAGGCTGCACTGAACATCCTCGGGTGCATGTGACCTCCCTGGTGACCTCACACACAGACACACAGACACACACACACACTCTCCCACTCACAGGGGGGACCAGCAGAGTCAGGATGAGGGGGTTTGGGTGGTCGGTCTCTCTGGGTGTTACCAGTACGGGGTGGTGGCCAGGAGGATCTGCAGGGCCATGGAGAAGCAGGGCAGCTGGGCCACGCTGTAGGCCACGGAGCGTGCGGGGGCCCTCAGCTGCAGCAGGTAGGCAATGGTGTGGATGATCCGTCCCATGCAGAAGGTGAAGAAGTGGATCCTGGCCACTGTGGGACTGGGATCCAGCAGGGAGTAGATGGCTCCGAGGAAGAGGAAGGGAAAGATGTTCTCCATGTCATTGCAGTGGGCCCTGAAAAGCGAGACAAGGTCGTTCCTGCCCACCGGAATTCCCTGTTTTTTCTCATTCCTTCTAGCCCGAGTATGCATCCCTAGGCGCTGCTGGGCCTCTCCTCCACTGGATGGGGCAGACACAATCCCCAAAAGCATCAGTTCTCCCTTACACACAGAGGCAGGAAGATTTCACACCCTGTGTCTCTCCCTTGGGATGCTGAGCTCCTGAAACTTTCTCTCCGTGACTGGGACGCCTTTGCCACAGCAGATGACAGCTCGAGGGCTGGAGCTTTCAAATAAACAGAGCAAAACAAAGACCCTGTGAAGCTGCGAAAAGCTCAAAACTGGTGTGGTGCCAGCACGGCATGGCCCCAGATGTGGCCATGCTACACAATAAAAGACAGTTCCAGACCACAGCATCTCCAGTGGAGAAACTCACAGGATGGGAGGGTTTGTGGCTTCACTTCTCTCCATAAATGCATCCAAAGGGGACTGGAGAGGAGTTCCCCAAGCACCCCCACACTGTGCCAGCCACACTGATGGGGCCAAACCCTGTGCTCCAGCTGAACATGCACCTGCCTGGGTGTCACAGCATCACTGCCACCACCTGCAGTGCTACTGAAACAGGATCTGGTCATGCCATCAGTGTGGGTTGTGTCCCTCCTCCCCCAGGCACCATCCTCTGAACAAACTGCAAGGACTCAGGGATTCAGCAGGGCTGGAAGGACAAGTGGAAGAAGAGGGAGGAGAAAGGATAGAGCTGAGAGGCAGCCAGGGGCCTCTTTAAAAGGCAGAGGGTAAATGTCCTGCCCTGCTCTGTCCCTGCCCTGCACAGCCCCCTGGCTCTGCTCCCCTCCAAACACAGTCTGATATGAAAAGCTGACATTGCCCTTGCCCTGGGGAAACACCTTGGGTTGAATGTGTCTTCCCCAGGGCTGCAAATAGATCAGCAAGGATGGACTCTGAGAGATTTAGTTGCCCAAGTCAGATCCCAGACTGCCCCAGGTCTTTGCTGCAGCTCCAGTTATTTATTTTTATGGAAGTTTGTTTATTCTGAATAATCAAAAGAGGATTATGATTATTATTTCTGCTATTATTTTCTTTTTGCTAGGAAGGAAATGGCTCATTTGCCATCCTCCTCCGCCCCTGGCAGCCCAGCAATTATGTGGCACTGGATATTTTCTAAAGCAAATGCTGGAGGCAGTGGGACATGAGCAATGAGGTCCCCACACACAGTCCAGGGCTCAAAGACAGCAGGGCACAGCTCCAGTCCCTTTCCTGTACATCACCAGCAATCCAGCCTAGCACTTGGGGCACCTCCTTCGGTAAGGGGGACAGCAAATCAAGCCCAGGGCAGAATAACCCTGTGTTTTACCTCTGAGAAACTGTGATTCTCACAGAAGAGGGGTAACATTCAGAGTTTGCCCAATTAGAGAGGCAGAAGTTATTGCAATCCTGTTCAGCCTTTTCACAAATCCCAAAAGGAGCAGCTGCCTACAGCACTGGGACCAGTCCCTCTGCTGCCTGTCCAAGCTGTGCAGGGATCTGGGGTCCTCTTGGAGCAGGACACAAGGAACCTTTGAGTGTGGGTATGGGATGAGACTTTGGGAGCCTCTGGGACTTTGAGCACCTAGAAAAGAGAGTGGGATGTTGAATGCAAACTCAGATCCTTCTCTTGCCCTTGCTCCAGTGCACACCGTGCTCCTGTTAAAGATTAAACTGCTCTAGTGTGCAGGGTCCCACAGCAGAGCTTGAGGCAGTCTGACCATCTAGAACATTATTTGATTAGCGAGCCCTTTAGCTTCCCACTTCTTCTGTGCTGGTGCAGAGGGAATGGTGGCCCCGGGAATGGCAGCACCAGAGGGATCCTGGCACCAGGGACGCCAGCAGTGCTCACCTGCGGCACCGCTCCACGTCAGGGTCCTCGCGGCAGAACTGCGCTCCCCCATTGCGCAGGGCGTCCTCTGGGTTTGCAAACGCCTGCAAGACACAGTCCCCACCTGCTTACAGTCTTCAGGAACCTCACAGGTAGAAGCTTTGCCCCTAATCTTGAAGTCTTGTGGGGATTTTTACCTGCCCCGATTTGTCACTGCTCTTCACAAAACCAAGGACCACTGTGCTTCCATGCACACCATCCTGGGAGTTAAACCCTGCACCTCCCCAGGAGTTTTCGTTATCCTCCAAAAAGCCCAATGCTGCCTGCTGAGCAGGTCCCAAATTGAGGGCTTCAAGGGAGCTCCCATCTCATCTCAATCCACTTCTTCCCATGAAACCCATTTAGAAACTTTGCCAGCCCGTGAGATCACTGCCAGCAGAGAGCTTGAAGAACGCAACTTTTTTCCAGCCTCCAAAAGATAACCAGGACTGACAGATTAGAGAATATTCCCTTGCTGGCTTTTTGGCAGTGGTACCGTGTGGCTTTCCCATGGGGAAATGGGATCCTACACTAATAAAGTTACAAATGAAAATGATTTGTGTGAGCTCCAGACCCATGCTCAGAAGCTGTTCCTCAGGGACCTGGTTACATCTGACAGCTTCATTTTGCAGCCTGGAAAGGGCCCTGGTGCTTGCTTTAATTATATTACAAGCCCAAACTGTCCCAGGGCTGGAGCATCATTTAGAATCACAAGGGGAGAAGACAATTCATCAGCTACAATGATGCCACAAGCACAGGGCATTTGTATTCTATCTGAAAGCAGAAATGTCTCCCTCCTGCTCCACTGACATAGTCAGAGACTCCTCAAATACTTTAAAACAGATTTTACAGAAAGCTGGGTTTTACCAGGAATTGGAGTGAGGGTAAATAAAAGTCCAGTTAGCCCCAACTCCTGACGGCAGCTGGTCCTCCCTATATTTTCCCCCCGACCAAGAACCATTTCCTCCAGCTATCAGCTACATCACAAGAAAAAAAACCATTGCAATGATTTCTCCTTAAACCATGGTTTTTTTCTTCTCCTTTTCTTCCAGACTCTGCAAATTAACTGTAAACAGACTCTTGCTAGAAGCACCTCACCTGCTTGGCATTTTAGATCTGATTATTATTTAGATTAGGTTTCCAAAATTATAAACATCAAGCTACAGATGGTAGAAACAAACAAAAAGGGTCAAAGAGAAGTGAGATATTTATCTGCTGCAGCTATGAAACAAGTTTTGGTTTCAACTTAAGCCAAAGAAAACTCAGCTTGCTTCAGGAAAATTTTGTGGAGCTTTAGAAGAATAAAAGAAAAAAGAAAAACCACAGAAACCCAAGCAAAGAGCCAGAAAGGGAGGAGAAGGAAAACAAAACTGGATCTTACCTTCTTTCTGAGTCTCACTTGCCCCGTAATGATGGCAACAACATACATTTTTAAAATCAAAATTGTGCTGTAGAACGTAAATGACAGGAACACTTTGTTTTCCATCATACTGGGAGAACGTGCTGCTTGGTCGCTTCAGCACCCAAAGCCAGGGGAGATCTTGGGCTGCGAGAGAGCCCCGCAGGAGAGGCAGGAACAGCTGCGTTTAAACACAACACAATCCCCTCATCTTCCAGTGAAAGCCCCCAGCCCCTGTACCCCCGCCAGGCTGCTGGGACAGTAAGGAAAATCCCAGCCAGCACATGGAACAGGCTTCCTCCTCTCCTCACACTCTGCCACCAGCAGCTCCGTGCGGGTGAGCGGCCCCGAGGCAGGAGGCAGAGCCCTCGAGGGGGGCCTGGCCACAGCTCGACCTCCGACCTCTTTAAACCAGCCCACCACGATCCCCCGTCCCATCTCCCCGCGTGTGCCCCGAGGGATGGAGCCGCACAGAGCATCCCTCGCCCGGCCGGGCACTGCTCACCCGCACACCGAAGCTCTTCAGCCGTCGAAGGAGGAGTTAAGAAGGTAAGCGCCTGCCTCAGCCGCTTCCAGCTCTTACTTGAGCCCACTCCTCCGTGGCCGCGCTTCCCGTCCCGCCCAGCGTTGGCTGAGCCCTCGCTCCCATGGCAGAAGCAGCCAGCCCTTTCCTACAGATCCACCTGCCGAGGGATGCACAGGGGACAGAGCCCCCTTGGACCCCCAGCGCCCACCACCCGGGAGCCTGGGCTGCCCCAGCACCCCCGGCTGCGACGGATGCCCCGGGAATGACCAGCCTGGAACCCAACCGGGCAGGTCCTGGACTGCAAAGCCACAAAACTGCAAGAAGTGAAGAGGTGCCTGCCCACCCCAAAGTCAGCTCGTCCTGGTTTTCTCCGAGGGGGTGAACCAAGGCAGCCAGATGGAATTTTGTCCTTGGTTTAGAAAGTGCCATGTGGATTTGGAGCTGGCTTTTCCTCAGCCATCAAACATTGTGGAACAGAGTGGTACCAGAGCCTCTGCAGGCAGCTGGGCTGCTGTTTAATGCAGATTTAACTCTTTCGCCCCCACTGCTAGCAGCAGCAAACCTCTGTGAGAGGTGTGGGGGCTGACAGGAGCTCTCCAAGTTTATTAGAGTGGAAGGGCTGGATTTGGTGTTCATTTCCTTAACATAGAAAAAAATTTTAAAAAAGGAAAAGAAAAAAAGGCAAATACTGAAATACTTATTTAAATAGAAAAGAGAAAATTCTTTAGATTTGCCTCTGAATCTTCCTCATGGCCATTCTGCCATGGTGCTGGAAACCCAAAGACACTGCACTGCTCTGTGCAATGCTCTGGCTCAGCCCCATGACATCTGAGTGTGCAGATGGAACCACAAAGCAGTGAAGAAAAGGCAAAGCCAGACGTGCAGTGGGACCCATGGTGCGAGCACAGAAACTGGATTGTAACTCCTGTGGTTTGTGTTGCCATGGCATGGGGGCGAATGCAGAGTAGAGGCTACGTGGTCTCGTTTTCCTACCCGATACCCAGAAAAGTTTTGACAAACCAAAACCTTCTACTAAGAAATATTCTGTGCAACGTGCTCACAAACAACACAAGATTTGATCTTATCCACTCTATGGTAAGAGCTCGGGTGTGCACCAGTAAACTACATCCAAACTCCCCACGTATCCCTAGAGCTCAGCAGGGTATTATAAACACCATAATGCCAAGTATAAAGTACATGGTGGCAAAGCCACATCCCAAACACTGCTCCCTCCCACCTCTTTTCTCCACAGCTGATAGGGATCAACCCATAGCAGAGAAGACCTTGGTGCCCAAGGACTGGAGTTATGCCATGACTGGGCCAGACCAGCCCCACAGCACGGATGAGACTTTCTCCAGCAGCCCCTTGTCCCAGGAGCCTGGGAGAGGGCAGGCAGCCAGACCCTTCACCAACACATCACACCCTCCATCCAGCAGCTCCAGTTTTTACCAGCTGAGGATCCAGTCCACGGGATCTTCGGCAGTGGCACCTTTTTCCTTCATGCACCTTCTTCCCCTCCTGAGGCAGCCAACACCTTGCTGAGCAGCAGGAATATGCACCTGCAGACAAGTCAGGACTCCTCCTGCCAGCCAGCCAGCCTGCCTTTTCCTCCTTGGCATCATTCAAACACTGGCAAGGAGCCCTGGACAATTTGCACCAGCAACTGGCATAAATTTACATTGAATGGAGAGATCAAGAAGCACACCTTGTTTAGGGATAAGCCCTTAGGGCAAACTCAGGTGTGGATGTGTTAATTTTAAAAAAGATTTTTTTTTTCTGTGTGTTTATGCCTTTCAAAACCTTTCACTGTTACACAGAGTGGAACCTCAGTGGGGATGAGGGGCAGAAGATGACTGCAAGGGCAGGTGTAATGCTCCTGGGATCCCAGCTCCTTTTCAGTTTACCAAGTTCAGGGGTCTCATGCTGCAGAGAACACATCCACACTTGCACCTTCCTGACTTTGAGACCCAAGGCAATGCAGCTGCCGGAAGCGTGTTCAACCACCCCATTAATCCATGCGGAAGCACGCTGTTAATATTAATGATCTGATCCTCCTCCACAGATCACATCCTGCCAGGACTGAGCCCTCAACTGAAGAAGGCCAGGTCCTAAGGGCAGTATGACTTTAAACTACAAGTCATGCCTTAAAACGTGGAGCATGAGAGGTCTCAACCCAGGACAAGATCTACCTAAACCTAGCCAAAAGCACTGCTTTATTTTTTTCTGAGAAACTATTAATAAAAACTCATGTGTTGCTTTGAAAGATTAAGTCATCAGGTTAGACTGACCCCAGAAGCTGTAGGGAAAAAATGGAACATTTTGCTGTGGGAGGAACTGAATTGTAGGAGGCAGGAGGAATGACAAATGCATGAGAGGTGCTTGAGAAAAGTACTTAAAAATGCAAGCCTATAACAGCAATTCTGCTTTGGAAAGATTATTGAATAAAAATCACCCTAAGTTCCCACACAGGTTATTTATTTGACCAACTGAATTACAATACAGTATTGTGACTACATTTTTCCACTCTTGCTCTGCTGGGGAATTTTCTGGTGGCAAAGAAAGGAAAGGGTTGGTTCAGGCTAGGGTGGCACAGCCTGGGTTCCACCCTGATCCCACAGGGAAGCCACACTTTGAGCAACTACAGCTCAGATTCCCCAAAATTTTCCCTAACGAGCAATTACATCCCACAGCTGGGGCTAAGCAAAGAGCCCGAGGGGACTGCTCCAGGCTGGAATGTGGGTGGCACTTCTCCAGCGTGCTTCCACATGCTGGTGGAGAAGGTGCAGAGCCCAGCTGGGATTTTGCTTGCCTTGGGCCCACAGCTCAGCCGAGGAGCTGAGCTACATTCCCAGCTTGCTCCAATGCTACCGTGGACACTGGTGCCCTTCTTTCCTGCCATTTCTTCCTGCTGCTCCCAGCACAAATCCTTGGAGCCTGCACACTCCAGTGATCACCTGGCCATGGCTGCGCCAATCCTGGGAAACCCAAGCTGCCAAAGGAGGCTGGGCTGTGCTGGCTCATCAAACACAACGACTTTTCAAGTAAAGGCATGAGTGTTTTAGCTGTTTATTAGTGAGAAGGCTGCTCCACCTGCGTTCCCTCCTTAGTCTGCATGAAAGCTCCCACCACCATGACGCACCTTCTTCTGTGGATCTGTGAAATCCTCTTGCTTCACCTGTAGCTCCCTATCCCCAGACTCCAGGGCTCCTCATGCTTGTTTCAGCGAGCAGGACACAGAAGATCCTGCAAAGTCAGTAAGCAGTGGAACCACCAGCATCTCTGGCCTCCAGCATTAGCATCTGTCATCGTTTGATGCTGGCCAAACACCAGACACCCACAAAAGTCACTCACTCACCCTCCCCTGCCACAGCTGGGCACAGGAGAGAGAAAATTAACGAAGGCTTGATGAGTTGAGATAAAGACTGGGAGAAAACACTCCAAGGGCAAAACAGGCTTGGCTTAGAGGTACAAAGTGAATTTATTACAAACAAAATCAGAGGAGGATAATGAGAAGTAAAATAAGCCATTAAAAAACCCTTTCCTTCCCCCAGTCTGTCCTCCCTTCCCACTGACAGTGCAGGGACACAGGGATGGGAGTTTTGGTCAGTTGGTCACCCAAGATTTTCTTCTGCTGCTCAGGGAGAGAAGTTGTTCCCTTATGAGACAGTGAGGTCCCTCCCAAGGGGAGACAGTTCTCTGTGAACTTCTCCAGTGTGGGTCCACTGTCACGAGCAGCAGTCCTCCCAAAACTGCTGTGGCGTGGGTTACTCCTCCATGGGGTGCAGTCCTGCAAGGACAGGCTGCTCCAGCCTGGGACCAGGGGCCCCCTCTCTCCGGGTCTGCCACTGGATCACAGCCTCCCCAGGCATCCACCTGCTCCAGCATGGGCACCTGCTCCAGCATGGGCACCTCCTCCTTGGGCTGTGGGTGGATCTCTGCATCCCCCATGGATCCCCATGGGCTGTGGGTGGATCTCTGCATCCCCGGTGGATCCCCATGGGCTGCAGAGGCACAGCTGCTTCACCATGGTCATCACCACAGCCTGCAGAGGAATCTTGGCTCCAGTGCCTGGAGCACCTCCTTCCCCTCCTTCTTCACTGACCTTGGTGTCTCTTTGTTGTTTTCCTCATGTGTTTTCACCTCCTCCTCTTCTCTGGCTAGAAAAAACTGTGCCACTCACTTTGTTTTTATTTTCTTCTTAAATTTGTTATCACAGAGTCATTACCAACATCTCTAATTGGCCCAGCTTTGGCCAGTGACATGTCCATCTTCAGAGCCATCAGGGATTGGCTCTGCCAGACATGGTGGAAGCTTCTAGCACCTTCTCACAGATCACCTCTGTCATCCCCTCGCTACCAAAAACCAGGCAGAGGAAAACCAACACAGCATCTCAGGAAACAACTGGGATGCTTCAGCCTTTGGCAAACTCAGGCAGATTTTGTCTGGTTTGCATTTTGAAGTGACAGTACTGGCTGCAGCTATCTGAGAGGCCTCACTCAGGCATGAGGAATGTACAATCGGACTCTCCCAAATTGTCCTTCACACTCAGAAGAGCAGATGCCTGCAGCAGGAGAAAGCCATCAGGAGAGGCCCGGGGAAGGGGCAGGGGTGTGGTGGCTCTAAGTCTCAGGCAGAGCAGAGGAAGCTGCTGTTCCTCAGCCAGTCCCAGGGAACAGGCTCAGGGCCAAGTGAGAGGCAGTGGCACGTCCTCCTGCCTTTTTCGTCCAGCTCCATTCACCATCCTTCCCTGCCTGCTCCCGGGCTGCTGCCCTGCTCCCAGCCACTCTCCTGCCCCAAACTGTCATACCTACCCTGGCTGCAGAGAAGTCATTGTGTCCTCTGCTGTTGTGAAACTGTGGAGACACTACAAGAGAGGCCATCAGGCTGTGTGTGGGAAGTAGATTATTTTCTTTTATTCTAAGCCTCACATGGATTCATGCCTGGGCTTTCTCTTAGAGGAAAGAATTCCTTGGCTGTGCTGCTCTATGCCTTCAGGGATGAAACCCTGCTGGGAGAGGGGCTGAGGGAAGTTATTTCTCCTCTCTCCTGCTCTCTCCCTCTGTCACAGCTGCTTTAAGAGCTGGTTTTAGGCAGAGCTGCACCTGCCACTGCTGACACCAGATAAAGGTGGGAGATGGAGGTCAGAGCTTGGGGTGTAGGGAAGGTGGTCTCTCTCACTCAGCCACACCTCAGCAACTCGTGATGTTTTGCTTCTCAAGAACCAGATCCCATCAGCTGTAAACAACAGGCAAAAAACAGTTGTGTTACTGCCCAAAAAGAGGGAGTTTCCCCACCAGACTGGAAGGGAACAGGAACAAATTGTTGCCAAAAATTTTTCTGGAATTTGGGAACATTTCCTAGACTTCAAGCATTTACAAAACTACAGTGTAGATCCACACGCTGGTGGAGTGCTCTTAAAAAAGAGCAAAGGTAAAGGATGCTGCATGGTCCAGCCTCCACATGCTGTGTTACAGAGAAATGGGAATCAGGGCATGGGAATCACAGCATTAAGAGCCCAGCTCAGTACTGGGAGAGGAAGCAACTGTGATCCTTGATTCCAGCCTTATGGAGACCTGACATTCAACAGCAATGAGCAGCTTCAAGGTGAAAAGTGGAAAACAAACCTCTTTCCTGGGCTGTTAACCCTATCTCACAAGCCACAAAGAAGAGGTTGCAGAGCTCATCAACATTAAAGTATTTTAAGCCCTGTTTTCATCAGGTAGGCATTTTCAAGTTCTCACAGGACAAGAGGGAATGGAAAGGTCAGCACATCGTTGCCTGTCCCTGACCTGAGCTGAGTGTGGCGACACCACCCTGGTAGAACCAGCTCCAAGGAGAGCCTTCGTTCATTGCTTTGACATAGAGCTTAACCCACCATAAAGCTTTCCAAAACACAGAGCTTATTTTTAAAACCACAAGTTCTCTGTGTTCCCTCCACCACCTCTAAATTAAACAGCAGCATTTCCTCCTACCCTCCTGTATAGGTCATGTTGTCTAGATCTCTTAGCACACATGCCAATCTCATAAATGCTATCACTTTGCCTGTGATGTGTCCTGGAGGGCAGCTGGGCTTCCTAGAGCAGGGCAGGGCCTCCTTCTCACAAGACCTGACTCAGGCAGAAGAAATAGCTTCTCCGTAATTTGAGGTTTTATGAGTCAAGTCATTGTGTCATTGGTTTAGACACATCCTAAAACTTTCCCTTTTCCCTCCATTGAGTCATAAACAATATACCTTTTGGGCTTGCTTTTAAGTTGAAAGGTGGTCTGGGTCTCAATTCTGATGTTGTTAATGAACACCCCTCACTGGCAATGCTAAAAACACCCTCCCCACAATCAGCCTGGAAAGCAGGGAGCAATTTAGCTGTGTTACTTACAGCCCCCTCCCCTGGAAGCTTCCTATTGTGCTGTTGTCTCAGCTGGCCTCTTGTTCACAGTGGTGGGAGCACTGACACAACATGACCAGGCTGCATGACCGTGACTTTATCCAGAGCAGAATTTAGGTGGAATGATGAAAAGAAGTAGAAAAACCTCTCCACTCTGCTCTGCAGGCAGTGATGCTTGGCTGATCATCCTAAGTTTTCTTCTCTGCTGCATGACCCATTTGCAGGACTCCACGAGCCTGCCTAGGTCCCACGCATTGATTACTCTCCTGATTTACAGCCTACATCCTCATGTCCATGATGTTCCTAAGAATCTGCTCCACCCTGTGTTTATGCAACCCTGAAGCCCTCCATGGGGGAATACATGCTTTTTGCAACTTTTTACTAAGCAGCAGAATGCTGCTCTCTAGCACAGCACATTTCTGTTAACAGTGCCATTGACTCAGGCAAAACTGAACAAGAAGTGTTCCCCCATTAGCAGGAGAGAAGATGGATCCCAGCTGTGGAAAGGCTGTAGGGACAGGAGGCTATGGGATGTTACATTAGTGGGGCTAGAGCTGTCCCACAAGGAGAGATGGACATCAGGAAGGGGCAGGGAGCTCTGCTGCACCATTATTACAGTGGGGGGAGTTGGTGGGAATGTTCAGTGGTGGAAGGAGCTGCTGCTCTTCACCACGAGTGAGGCCCTTGCAGGGTTGTATCAGCCATGGGGCACTGTGGTTTCAAGGTGCCCCTGTGGGAGGTAGCAATGGATTGAAACTCTCTGGTCCCATTCACCCTGATTCATCCAATCTTCAGAAGTCAGAGATTAACTTAAGCTCTGAATCACAAGGTTTAATTCTCTTTCTTGTAAATTTTTTGTCATACATGAAGGTAATGTTTGATAATTACATGTGTCAAGTCACTGTTCAAACTGTTAAAATTAAATTACTTCTCGAGACAATTAAGTTCCATAATGAAACACAATTTAAATTAAGATGATGATGATAATTTTAAAAATAATAATATATTTATGGGATCTTTCTCCCTTGTTCATGTCACAGACAGACACACAGGGGAATTAAGAAGAACAGCAGTTCTTGCTCAGCTTTGCCCAGCATTCTCCTCCTTTGAAACATGTCTGTGAAAGCACCTCTTACTCAGCTTTACTATAGTTCCTATTCACTTTCATCTTTCTTCAAAGGAGATTTCTCCATGCTTTTGATTATCCCAGTCATACTTTCATATTTCCCTCTAATGCTGAAGCAAGCAGATGACCAGCACATGACTGCCAACTCCTTCACCCCTTGCACTTCAAACATCCTTCAACTTCCTAAAAGCTCATTTTTCTTTTAAATGCCACAAGTCCTCACTGAGGGGTCTAGAATGACTCCACACCAAGTTATTTAGTACTTTGGAGGGGCTACTCCCAAACGGAAGGAATTCCAGCAATGTTACATAAAGACAGCCCCGGGACACTTCACAGCTATCGAGCACTAGATCTGGCTGCTCATCCCTGTTCCTTCGGGGCCTCTCTGTATCCTCCAGCCATCTCCTCTTTTTCTGTGCTGTTAGCAGAGACCTAACATTGTTCTTTGCAGAGCACATCCATTCTCCTCTTTTCAACTCATTCCAGCTCCCTGTTGGCCACAGGGTTCCCAGCTCTCAACCACGCATTTTAACAATAGCTGGAAACTGGAGTCCTGCAGGGAACCTTTTATTTTAGCAGAGTACATTTTTCCTCCTGTTAGATAAAATATTTCCTGGGAAAAGAACCTAACAGTTTTAGATCCCTTCCTGACTCTTCATCTTTTATTTAACATTGAAGAATCTGTATGGAAATGATACTTTACAGGTCAGTCAGAGTAAGATTTGAGGCATAAATTAACAGGTCCTCAGGCTTCCCTGCAATGACATTCTGATGTCCAAACCACAGAGAAGGATGGACCTGGTGGAATTTCCAGGAAGCCTCACTGGTCTCCACAGAAATCACCAAATCCCTTCTTGCTCAGCAGACCTCACTGCTGATTCCTGCTGTTCTCTGGTTACTGATCCCCCTCTGAGGCTCTCCAGCCTGTGCTGCCCTTTGGCCTTGGCTGGCACATTGCTTGCTGCTCTTCCTTGCTCCTGAAACCAGCTGGGAAGTACCAGCCTTGCTCCATAACTTCCCCAGCACTCCAAGGGGTCCAGACCCAGCTTCTCTGAACAAATGGGGAAGCTACTACAGCAACAAATAGTCACTTTCTCCTGATGAACCTACTTGGTCCTCAGTGTCAACCTCTAGAGCTGATTAAAACCAGGCAGAGGTCTTTACTCAGGCATGAACTGAAGACAGAGCAAGGATAGCAGAGGCACCAGTCAGAACAGCTGCTTTGCAAGACTAATTTTAGTGACCTGTGTTTATGGCTCTTCCACAGGAGATAGGTGTAAGAGCAGGGTGTTAGCTGTTCTAAACCCCAAGCCAACCACAGCCTCTGATTCTGGTCCAAACAGAATCAGATCCAACCCAAAACCTTTTAAATCCTCTTTCACCTAAGGGTCCAAAACCATTGGCACCACCTTTGTGCTTTGGTTGAGATACAAGCCCCTCACCACATCAGAGCCCATGACTGGAGTGAAGACACAGCATTATTCATGCCCTACCATTCCTGTAGAATTCTCCCACACCATGTGAACATAGTGTTTTCTTATTTCATCCAGCTGAAGTTTCATCTCTTTCACACCGTTTTTATTGCTAAATTATTATTTACAACAGGATTCTATTTAAGATAGAATATGGGCTAAAGTTTCCCTATTCTTGTTCTTTCAGGGAGAACTGTTGTTACACAGGGAGACAGGCTCACACGAGACCTACTCCACTCCAAACCAGCCTGGAGAACAAAACCAGAAACTCCTGAAGCCAAGCCAAACAGGAACACTCTCCAATTTCAAATTCTGGGCTCAATTTTAAAAACAAAAGTAAAAACCAAAGGCAGGATCAAGGCAGGTGAAGCTTAACTCTCACAAGTGTCCTCATCTTACAGTGAGCACCTACAGCATAAGGTTTAATTCTCTTGCTTCTGTATTGTTGTAAATTATGGGAATGTTTAATATTTACACGCCAATTTCACTGTCCACGCTATTTAAACTAAACTACAGTAAGTTCCATAATGAAACAGAATCTGAATTGAGGTGATGATAATAAAGATAACGATGATGATATTATCATCATCCTTTATTGGGATCTCCTTCCCCTCTTGTTCATATCATGGAGAGACAAGCGGAGGATTAGGAACAGATGATGTGACTAAGCCAGTGTTGCTGGAGCCGGGTGAGAGCACCTTGACTTGACCCCAAATGCAGTTCCCAGATCTAATCACTAAACCACAGAGGATGTCTGCACCAGGAATGTTTAGTTTACAAGTCAAAACAGAGCCTAACTGCCAGCATCGATAGCCCATCCAGTGGGTCTATCACTACCATTTAATACATTATTCATCTCGATCTTGCACGACACAGGCCTTGAAATCAGAGCCCGGAGGCCATGAGGTCAGAGCAGAGCCAGCACGGCAGAAGGGGTGAAAAGACAGGCTGCTAAATGGTAGAGCACCGTCCACGCCCTTCTTTGCTTTCCTGAGTTCCTGCCCTGAGGCTGCCTCTCTCAGCTGCCAGCCCTGGTGGATTTGCATGGTCCAGCAGAGGCTGCTGCTCATCTGCACCTGGCTTTGGGTGGTGCCATTATCGTGGGATCATAGAACCATTCAGGCTGAAAAAAAACTCTAGGATCATCAAATCCAACCCTTAACCGCCCATGTTCACCACTAAACCACTTCCCCAAATGCAGCATCCACATGACTTTCGAACAATTCCAGGGAGGGTGAACCAGACAGACCCTGAGCTGCTGTGTCCCCTGGCCCTGCAATAGCAGACATCCAAAGCAGCCCAAAAAACACCCACCTGAGCCACTGTCTCACAGCACTGGTAGTTAACAGTAGTAAACCAGTAGTTAAACTCTTAACAGCAATTTTCTCCAAGCTATTCCTTAACTTCTTTATTCTTGGCACCAAAATATGAGGCTGGTGTGTGTCCGTAATGTAAAAGTCCATTTGAGAAATGGACACCTGTTAAGATCACCCATGTACAGATTTAAAATCTCTTCAAAACCTGCCACTGTAGCAATCCTGGCAACTCCTGTTCATATGAACATAAACCTCTGATTCTATCCAAAGCCAAAGGGCTGCCTCCCTCCATCCCTTCTGCCTCTGGAACACAGTGGCCTGTGGGGTAGCAGAGCTCTTTTGGCTGCCAGGCACTTAAATAATTCCTTGTCCTTCTTCTGAGAAAGACCATGTCCATCCATCATTGTTTGATGGAGTTGATATTGTGTGAAAGATCAAGCAGGTTCCAGCACCAGGACTCACTCCATAAAGGTCAGAGAAGTGTCCTGCCAGCATTGTCACCTTGTGCTTATCTATAAAACATTAATTTCCAGCAAGTTCCCACGGTAGGCAAGAAATGTGAGACGGCAGCTTCCCTCACCCACACATCGAGCACGGCTTAAACACGTTCCCTCCCCTGCCTCTCACTCCCATCCCTACAAGGTAACATGACCTGTGTAACTCCACCTGCTGCAAACCACTCGAGATCAGATTAAAAATCACATTTTCCTCCTGCTGCAGAGCTGTCAGTGTTCGCCACAGCCAAAGGGCACTGGCAGCATTGACAACCCTTACTCTGTCCCAGTTGCTCTGTGGAGGAGCTGTGCTGGTGCAGACCAGGGAAAGCTCTGGTCTGGAGCATCTCAGCATCCAAACCCTGGTAGGTCCTCAGGGCTGGTTGTTTACCCTGCTGAGACAGCACAGTGAGACTCTGCTCTCTGACCACAGCCTAGGCTCAGGGAAAAGGCCTTTGAGATTGGGCATCCAGATAGGAAACACTTTTTCTCTTGCTGTAGGGAAGAACCTTTCAATAGAATTTTTCAGAGACAGCAACCAGAACAAAATCCAACCCTGCTGGTACCTCAGAATTTCACAAGGGTTCAGATGTGATCAAAGAAATTATTTCCCAAAGGCAGATTTACTGGACAAGTATATCATGTTCTATTTCACTCAGGTCCCAGGCTCATCCATATCTTTCCCTGATGGTTTGTCCCTCTTCACACAGCACAGCACCCCCACTGACCCAAGGGACTCTGATTTTGTACCCCAGACAAGGATTTTGAAGCCTGTCCAAGTTGAATTACTCAAACTCTTGAGTAGATATTTCAGTGACAAAACAGAATTGTTAAACCCTTTTCTATGAACTACCCTGTTAAAAAAAAACTTTCATCATCTGCAAACCTCAATTCTCCTACCTGCAAGACTATGACAGGCTCTTGACTCCCTGGGTGTTTCTAGGATTAGACAATGTCTGCTCAACATTAGTGTATATTTTGGTATTTTTTGTTATTTCTCCTGTCACATTTAGAGAAAGGTCAAGGAACACATTCCATGAGTCAGAGTGTTTCCAGTGTTTCCACAGCATTAGTGTAGTTAGAGCTTAGCCAGGCTCTGTATTTGGATAAATCCCACCACAATCCCTCTCTTTAAAGATCCCAATGTACGTCAGAGGGGCAGCCCTTTCCTGTCACTGCCTCATCTCTATGTTTAGGATAAGCAGCACTTGGAAGATGATGCTGAAATTAAAGCAGGGAAAGAAAACAAAGCAAAACCACATGGGGGGGGGAGGAGGGGAGGGGAGGGGAGAGGGGCAAGGGAGGGGTAGAAGAAGAGTAAAAATAAAGGAATATCCTTCCAGAAAAACTCAGGCCATTAGAGAGTGTCTAGCCAGAGTCAGAAGGCTGGGAGAGATTGTGTAGAAATGAATATAGAGGAAAATGAGTCCCACAGCTCTTCTTCTCCAGTTAGAAACCTTCAGCAAGAACCTCTTGCCAGCCCAGCACCTCATGTAAAACAGCACATTTCCAAACCTCTTTCACAAGGCACTTGGAAATATTGAGGACCTTATACATCCTCCAACAAAAATACAGGCTTTTTCTGGGAAAAGCATTGATTCATTGATCCTGCAATTCTTACCTGGAAAACTCTTGCACTACATGAACTGAAGAAGGGGCTGTGGCCCTGATTCCTAGTGCCCTGTGCCCTGGCTGGAGACATTTTCCTTGGCTCACCAGCCAGCTGGGAGCTGTGCTGCCTTGTGATGTGAGAGCCCTGCTAACCAGCCACATCCCAGATTCTCTGAGCTCTCTATCACAGAGCTCAGAGTTCAAAGTAAGCCAGCCCAAAGTCCTGAAAATGCTGACTTTAAACCGATCAAACTGCAGGTTGCAGGAAATTCCAACACACCAGAAGCAGGATGAGGCCAAATAAAAATCTCATCTGAGACTTTTCTCACCCTTGAGTACTCCATGTCTGTATCCCTTATCTCTCACTTTGCAACAAAGATGCCCAATTTCCATTGCCTCCTCTACCACAACAGCTTTAGCATCCCAAATTACCCACTGCAAACACCCTATATCCTCCAGCTCATACCACCAAGACCCAAATTCCTACCGTTCTTCTTCCTGTACTCTCTGCCACGTCCTTTCCTTTTCCACACCCTCTTCTCACCACTCCACTTCTGATCAAAACCATATCACACACACTCCAAGCCTATTGCACACTGAATACCTTTCCAAAGTTCTTCTCTGCTGCAGATTTTCAGTACTTTCAGCTTGTGGCAGCTAGTTCAAGATGACTCACTGCTGGCCAACCACCCCACCCCTGTGTTGGTCAGGAGGGCACTGTCAACGTTGCCAGTTCTGCGCCTGGGGCACAGGAAGGTGTTGAGGTGAAAGAGAAACATGTTCAACAAAACAGGCACAAAACATTGCGCTGTGGACTGCATGTTGCAGGGTCTGTGCTCCACTTGGAGCTTCCAGACTGCTGTTCAAGGAAATTGCCATCAATGTCAGCCTCACCACCACTATTAGACATCTCATCCATGTCCAGGCCCAGCTTGAACCCATTTAACTTGTAAGGGATAATGAGATAACAGCATGACATGCAGCAGCTGAAGATTATTTAAACACCCATCTGGTACCTGTTATGCAGCATACGTCCTGTTGTTGTATAGGAAATATATGCCACCTCCCTCCCACATGGAAAGGAGAAGATCTATCAATGTGTCTCATGCTACCCCTTCTTTTTGCACAGATGAGGTAATTCTCTGTGCTGTTTCTAGTATATCACTTTGCATTTCCCATCTGTGTCTTGGGAGATGCAGTCCCTTCCAGGCTGGTGAGACTTTGTGGAAACACACAAGAGCACAATGACAAATTTGCTCAGGACACCCCACCCCCTTCACCCATCAGTCAGAAAACACTGCCATGAAACTGATTCACCCTTTGCAAGACACAACACGGCACTACCCTTTATGCCAGAGACATTCAGGGGTGACAGTCCACATCTGTGTTTGTTGGACCACACTGACTCTACAGGGAATGGTGAAATACCTGCTGAAGCCTGAGAGATGAGCAAGGCAGCCTGCTCACACTTTAATTCAGATGGACAGACGAGATTCTGCAGATCCCAGCTGAACAGTGTCATTTCTTTATCCAGACTCTCCACCTTCCTTTGCAGGACGACTTTGGCTGTTTTGCTGAAATGGCCCTCGTGGCTCTGGCTCTCTGTGATCCCTCAGCAGCTGCGGGCCGGGTTATTGTGTATCCCAAGAAATCACGTTTCACAACACAAGTTGTCAGCTCTGCAGATGGGAGTCCACACGCCTCTGTTTTTCTCAAACATGACTCAGTTCTCTGCAATAACCAAACCCTGTGTCTGACGCCCCATCTAGTGTTCAGCACGGACAGATGCAGAACGCGGGTCGCTGCAGAGGGAAGAGGCGACTGGAGACTTCCCAGCATTTTCAGCGGTATCAAACCACCTTTATTTGTTTCCAAGAGAGCTCGGAGAGAGCCCAGGCGACATGGAATCCTGCATATCCCACTGCCAGTTCCTTCCTCTGGACTCTCTGCAGTCTCTGGGTGTCCAAGTGGAGATGGCAGCTGGAAAAGCCCTGGAAATACGGCTCCTTCGGTGCTTGGCAGCCCACCCCGGGGCTTGGAGGACACCTGGGCAAAGCCAGGAATGAAACCCTTTCCAACCTTGGAATGAGGAACCAAGAGCCTAAGCTCTGCCCACCTCAAGGCTCGATGGCAGCTGACAGCCTGGGTTCTCTCAAACAGGGAAAAACAGCACTTCCAGGCTGCTCGGCAGTCAGCAGCACTGGGCGCTCTTGTCAAGACAGTCATCAACTCTCGAGCAGGTATTTTGAACACCAAATAACGTTGCTTAGGGTTTTTCCAATGAGATTTTAAAATTAAAATGGGAGTTACTGAGAAGTGTGTTTCGCGATATTTTTTTATTTTAAAAAAGCGTCTGCTGAGAAAACAAACCATTTTTCGCTTCTGTCCTTCTTTGCAAGCACACGGTTTTGGTAGTGGGGAGATAGTGAAGTTGGAAGCTGTCAGGACAAAAACATTGCTCTGAGAACTTGGTTTTAATACAGCAGCTTTCTGACACGTTTAGTGCTGCAAACCCCAGGCATTGCTACGGAAATCCTCGGGCCGTGTAATGTTGCATGCCCAACCACTCGCACTTAAGCCTAAAACAAGCATCTCTATGTTCTCCGTTAATCACCAGCCCAATTAGCACCTTGGTTAAGAAGCTGAGGGGTTCCAGTCCTCCTCCCATCAGAGCTGGGATTGTTCTAGTGAAACTCTCACTCTGCCTATGCAGTGCTCTGTTCACAACACTTTCCGTTCTCCTGGAGCAGCGTGATAAGTCTGTTAACTCATTAACACCTCCAGCTTACAGGAGACTTGGCGTCCAGCCCCTTCAGCAGCCCCAGTCTCCACGTTCCAGGAAGTTTTTCTGCAGTTTCTGTTTTGGTTTCTTTTCCTGCTGATCCAGGCTGGCAGTCAGCTCCCACCATGAAGCTCCTGAAAACTGCTGTAATCTTTGTTCTTGTGCCCACTCTGACGCCGGCTTTTGACCCTCTCAGCACTTCAGTCGTTGTGGGAAGCGCTGTCATGGCTTGGCATCTCTTGTCCTCCGACTCCTGGTTCAAGTGCCACTTCCAGGAGTGCTGCAAAAAGAACAAGACTTTGAGCTTCAAAGGTAAGGCAAGGGCACATGGGCTAAGCTGGAATTCCTTCCCAGGGTGGTGAGAGCTCCCTTTGGTGGGGTTGTGGAAGACAAGGGTTACCACCCACAGCGGCTCTACAAGGCAGAGGCTGCACTGACCTAATATTCCTTATCCCACAAGAAGTTAGTTGTGTACCTTGCTGCTCCGAGCAGTACTGGAGCCTTTCCCTTGCTGGTTTCTTGGTTTATTTTGGCAGAAATGGGCTGTGCTGGTTTATGGCACCATCAGGGCAGCAAATCCTATAGATAAACCTCATCAATGTCTCTAAATATCTAAAGCAAGAAGGTGGATCAGGCTCTTCCCTTGGTGGTGCCAAGGACACGAGTCAGGGAACACAGCTTCGGAAAATTACTGAAACTTTGATAAACTAACTCTGACATGCCTCAGTGAAAAAAAGCCTGACAGAGAAATATGTATTATTGAGGATGAACACCTGGAATGTAGAAATTATAGACCACAAGGACATTTTGTAGAAATTATTTTGTTGGAGACTAGCAAAGACTCAGTTTCTGCTTTGTAAAATCCCCACCAGAGGAAAAAGATACTAAAAAGACTAAAACTATGGACTAATTATCATGACAAGCGAGAAATCAATAACCAGTAGAGGGTAGAATAGTAATTAATGAAAGAAAATGATGCAAGTTAGAACCGATGAGCAACAATTTCTTTGCTTGCTCAAAAGTTACAAATAAGCGAAAAAAAATTGTGTCTGTGTGGAGGCTGCAATTTGGTCGGCCCGGCCGAAACAGAGTAACGCCTTCCTCGCTAACGCTAAAAAGCCGGTATTGGAGGGTTTAATTTCCCCGGCGGATTCGGTGAGCGGCTGACGCCCCGCGGTCCCGGCCGCCCTCACCCTGCCCTGCCCGGCNTAATTAATGAAAGAAAATGATGCAAGTTAGAACCGATGAGCAACAATTTCTTTGCTTGCTCAAAAGTTACAAATAAGCGAAAAAAAATTGTGTCTGTGTGGAGGCTGCAATTTGGTCGGCCCGGCCGAAACAGAGTAACGCCTTCCTCGCTAACGCTAAAAAGCCGGTATTGGAGGGTTTAATTTCCCCGGCGGATTCGGTGAGCGGCTGACGCCCCGCGGTCCCGGCCGCCCTCACCCTGCCCTGCCCGGC
>VZRX01006107.1:56816-72357 GCA_013398075.1 Notiomystis cincta
GGCCGGTCACTGGGCGGCGCGCCCCGGGGCGAGCGCGGTGTCCGGCTGTGCTGAGCTGTCCCTCTCCCCGCAGCGCTGAAGGCGCAGCTGGACAACAGGCTCTTCGGGCAGCACCTGGCCAAGGACGTGGTGCTGAAGGCGGTGCTGGGCTTCAGCAACAACCCCAGCCCCAAGAAGCCGCTGATGCTGTCGCTGCACGGCTGGGCCGGCACCGGCAAGAACTTCCTCAGCCAGATCCTGGCGGAGCAGGTCCACCCCGCCGGCCTGCGCAGCAAGTTCGTCCATCTCTTCCTGGCCACCCTGCACTTCCCCCACCACGACCAGGTCAAGCTCTACAAGGTGAGGAGGGGCGCGAGGTGGCCCAGTCACCCCCAGCCGGCCCCTGAACCCCTCTGCGGGGTTGTCCTGCACTTCTCGCCCAGGCTCCCACCGGGAGGAGCTCAGTTCACCGGAGCGTGGTGCTGATAATGCCAGGGTTGTGAGCTCCATCCCTGCAGGGGCCATTCCCTTACAAGTTAGGCTCGGTGATCCTTGTGGGTCTCTTCCGACTCAGAATATTCTGATTCGTATTTCTGACAGCTGGAGGTGTGCAGCTGGGTATTCCAAAGTTGATGCTTAGGAGAGACTGAAGGGGAGGTTCATGCATGAAGTAAAAGGCACCAAAGAAGCCGAGAAATCAAATCCGAGATAGTTTCCATTTCCCAGCGCTGCCCTCTCACTGATGCCATCTGCTGATTCCCGTGCTCACTGCAAGGAGGATTTTTCATTCCAGCTGCATTATCCTGGCTGTCCGGGATGGAAGGAACCTTTTCCATAGCCCCCGCGGGGCCTTGTTTTGCATTTACGGCTGAAACAGTGTTGATAATGTTGAAACACAGCGGCGTTCTGGCTGTAACAATAGTGCTTGCACAGCTCTAAAGCTTGCTGGGTTTTCCCATGCTTTTTGAGCAGGCTGGGGTGGGCAGGAGATGGGGAGGGGACACAGCCTGGACAGCTGACCCCAGCTTGTTGGCCAGAAGGATATTCCATACCACATGCTGTCATGCTGAGCCACAGAAACAGAGGTTGAAGAAGGAAAGAGTAGGGGGCACTGGTTTCCAAGGTGGTTGTTGCTCTGTCTCTGGCTGGACATTGCTCTGCATGTGTTGGGTGATTCCTTTTGCTTGTTTTTTCCCTCCTTCATTCACAGCCAGTGAGTGTGGGATCCTGAGACTTGACAGTGTGTCCCCAGAATCTGTCACATACAAGAATCTTGCACTACATCCAGTAAAGACCTTGTTTTTCAGTGGCTTTCAACCTCTTGTTCCAGGAACAGCTGCAGAACTGGATTCGAGGCAATGTCAGCGCCTGTCCCTCCTCTGTCTTCATTTTTGATGAGATGGACAAAATGCATCCAGGTGTCATTGATGCCATCAAGCCCTTCTTAGACTATTATGAGGAGGTTGATGGTGTGTCCTACAGGAAAGCCATCTTCATCTTCCTCAGGTCTGTGGCACCAATTTCTGTCATTTTGAGATACTGAATGTTAATAATGATGTTTCTTGGGGACCTCATTCAAAGAACAGCAAAAAATTAATGCTCTGGAGGGAAGATTCTCTGTGCAAAGACAGTGGGGAGCACTCTGAGCTTGTGCCTGTGGCTGTAGTGGAGCAGGTCTGAAGCTGTGCATGGCCACTGGAGCATGCTGAGCTCATGAACCTGGCCCAGAGCACAAGGACATGAGAGAGTTCACATTTTGGGCTGTGGACCAAGTACTGGTCATTGCTGGCATGGTGTTACTGTCTTCAGAGCTTTTTTGGTGCTGTTTTGGATTTGTGGCTATGAGAGTGTTGACAACACTCCAATGTTTGGCTGTTTCTGGAGGATGTTAGCAAAGCTTCAAGGCTTTTCCCACAGTAGGCTGGAGTGGGCAGGGGGATGGGAGGGGACACAGCTGGGACAGCTGAACTGCCCAGGAGGATGTTTAGTACTGTGGCATGCCATGCTCAGCAGTAAAAGCAGGGGTGGAGAAAAAGTGGGGTTTCAGCTTTAAGGTGATGTTCTTCAGTGTTTGCCTGGGCATTGGTCTGACTGGGGGTGGTGAGTGATTTCCTCAGGCCTCTGTGGGGTTTTTTTATCCTCTTTTTTTTCTCCTCCTATTAAACTATCTTGACCCACAAGTCTTCAGACTTTTGTTCTTCCTGTTCTCTGCTTCTACCCCACTGAGGCAGGAGGGAGTAAGCAAGTGGCTGTGTAGGTGCTTGGCTGCTGGCTTGGAGCAACCCACCACACACTGATGGCTACTTAAAGAACTGGAGACTGTCCCTAAATGTTGGCTTACAGGATTCTTTTTGATGATTTGTTTGATATCAAGATTAGCAATATGTGTAACTGGCTGCAGAAGAAATTCTGGTTCAGTTGTGTCTGTATTTCACCACTGTACATTTCTGTGATCAGCAATGCAGGTGGTGATTTAATTAACAAAGCAGCTCTTGACTTCTGGATGAGTGGAAAGCGCAGGGAAGATATTCAGCTGAAAGACCTGGAGCCTTTGCTCTCAGTGGGAGTCTTCAACAACAAGAATAGTAAGTGAATTTGCCCCAAAAAATGGGAAATTCATTCCTCAGTGGCTGAGACAAACTGGCCTGTGGATCCTGTCATATGCAGGATCAAGTTTAGAGAAACTCCTTCTTACGATTTTTTTCTCCCCAATTTTTATCCAGGTGGGCTGTGGCACAGCAGCATCATTGACAGGAACCTTATTGACTACTTTGTTCCTTTCCTGCCCCTGGAGCAGAAGCACGTGAAGATGTGTGTCAGGGCCGAAATGACAGCCCGTGGCTATGCTGTGGATGAGAAGGTTGTTCAGGCAGTGGCTGATGAGATGACCTACTTCCCCAAGGAGCAGAAGATCTACTCTGATAAAGGCTGCAAGACTGTACAGGCCAAGCTGGATATTCACGAAGACCTTGTGATGAGAGATACAAAAGCCAGGGGTTGATTTCTCCTTTGAGTCTCCAAAGCACTTTCAGAGCTTTTGGAAACCTGTGTATTTGCACTTAGACTTTTTTACTGTTGCAGGGAGTATGGTGAAAATACCAGAGTGAGCTGTTTAGGCTTAGTAGCTTTTTTGTGTGTTTGGTTTTAGCTTTGGGTTTGGTTTTTTTTTTAACTTAACATAGAATTGAGAACTTTGAGATCATCTAGTGCCACCCTCTGCCATGGGCAGGGACACTTTCCACTGAATCAGGTCACTCAAGAGTCCCATGCAGCCTGGCTTTGAAGTGCTGTTCATGTCTGAACTGGCTGGTATCCAGATGTTGCCCCCTTTAGTTTTCTTTTAGTCTACAGACAATTTCTAGTGTGACACACAGCACTGGATACAGCCTCTCCTGCTTTATTTTTCCAAGGAATTATGAAGTATTCAATTCCTCTTTCCACATGCACTCGATTGGAGCAAAGGAAAACAGAGGAATCTTTCCAGATAGTCGTGCTCCCTTCCATGTACACGGTCCTGTTCACATTCATAGTGAAAGGGAGGGATGTGTGCTGTGTTCTCAACTATGATCATGTCTGCAAGGGTGAGCTCCTTGGTGCAGTGCAGCAAGAAGATGATATGGTAGAAATCTTCCTGTGCTTCAGCTGGGCATCATCCTACATCTCCTAGTACTGTAATGCTCAAAGTCATTATGAGCTCCTAGAAATCTGTTACTAAATAATAGAGACAGGGCAGGAGAAGAGGAAGTAAGAGCTTACCCCATGTTTCTTTGGGGAAAAAGAAATCGTTAAAGAAATTTTATATTCTTTAAAGAGGCTAAGTAAATTTGTGACTCCAGGTCTTCCTAAACTGAGGGACCCATCTGAGGGATGTGTTACAACATACTAGGCCAGTCTTCTGTTCTTAAGCAGAAAAATCTCTCATGAATATTTGACTTGCAGTTTGTCAGGTTAATCTGTGTCTGTAAGGTCTTTAGTAGTCCCTCTCTGCTGCTCAAGGTGTGGATAATGCTACACTCACCTTGCTTGGAAGACACTGGGATGGAAGAAATTATTTTTAATAGTGTATTTTTATGCTGAAGTGTAAGCAACGGCAACAATCCTATACCTCACTAGTTAGGTATGTTTTATATAGTAAAATATAAACATATAGTAGCTTTTAACGTTAAAGAATGCCTGTGTGAAAGGGTGAGTGATGAGTTAAGAGGCTGGGAAAGATCAATTTAACCTTCACCCAGTGGGCAGGCTGGGGTTTAAACACTGTTGCAAGCTTTAACTCTTGGTCTCCCATCACTTGTGTATTGAATGTTGTAATGCAAGACAGAAGTGCCTTTCACTTTGCTGATTGTACTGGTTTTTAATTGGTATGAGGGATGGAGCTGTTTATGTGCTGCATCATCTATTCCCTCACTTGTTCTTAAACTTCCTTTAAGAGGTGATGGTAAATTACAGGTCTCATTACAATTATGTTAATTCAAATTACAACAGAGAGTTTACCACTCATGTTAAGCTCCGAATTAAAGGTGTTGATTGCCTTTTACAGCCCGCTGAGTTTGTCAAACCGTTGGCAAACTGTTCACACTGATGCAATCTCCAGAGCCAAACACTAGCAAGCCATTAACCTTGGGACATTGGACTGTCACTTTTCGGAGTGATGTTTTGCCAACTAACTGATTTATTCATAGTTGTATATGCTGCATCCAGTTTCACTTACTCCAAAAACAAAATATTTGTGCTATTTCAAAACTCTAAATACTACCATGCTGCAGTTGAAATAAACCCTAAGTTACTACATCTCTCTTGGCTAATCATTTTCAGATACAGGAAAGTACAAGTTTATGCAGTTTTCAACCAGCTGCACTGCACACTTGTGTTACACTTCCTTTAGAAGTGTGGGGCAGCTGTTGGCAGCAGCTCACACCTCACTGAAGGGTCAGTTGTGAACGTGCTGTGCTCTAAGGATGCACAAGGAAGTGACAGGGAGCTGCCTGGGAAGCACAGGCTCTGCTGTTCACTTGGACTTTGCCACTCAGGGGACAGCTCAGCTGCTTGTCCTTCCCTGGGCACATCAGGCTCTGAGGCCAGGCTGTCTCTGGCTGGCAGGACAGCAGCACTTCCTCCATCAGGGTATTTAAACGGTGGCCTCTGATTTTATGAGCACAGTGTGAGGTTTCAGAACACTCCCTGCAGAAAATAGAACTAAAGCAGCAGCTGCTTGTACTGGACTCTGGTGGGAACAGAATTCAGTTTTGGGACTGCTCAGCTCCTCTCACTTGGCCAACAGACTGCTTCTCTGGGCAGCAGACCTTTCTCCTATGACATTTTCCTTTAAGGTGTCTGATCCAGTCCTCAATGGCCTAGTAAGTAGAATAATGGCCAAAGTTACCCAGTCACAGCAAGAAAGAGCAAGTGCCTTAGCTCTGAAACAGAGGAGGAACAACAACAGGATCAGAAGGATCAAATCTGGGAGTGATTTCAGGTATGTCTTTTAGCCAGATGAAGCTGCTCCTGGCCAGGTCTGCAGAACAGAAGAGAAATTAAACAGAGGCAGTCTCCACCCTTTTCACATCATTCCTACCCTCCAGAGGAAGCTTCCATCTACCCTGGCCCATTCAGGGCTGTGATACACTGCTAGCCAGGACTTCATTGTATGTCAAATGCTTGTATGGATGCTACACTGGCACACAAAGCAGAACTAGGATAGTTCTGGGAGAGCCACAAGATGGCTTGGCTGTACTGATTCTCTTGAGGATAAGGTACCAGACAGTAGTACAAGTTTATCATTATTACATCTGCTTTTTTCCATTAGCCAGTTCTTTGCTATAATCAGGAAGTCAAAGAAACAGAGAAATGCCTGAGCTCAAAGCACTCATTTGCTGACAAATAACTAGGATTGAGAATTTGCATATCACACACCTTCAGAGCAAGTGGACAGTTGGAACCTCACTGGCCCTTTTTATTCCTCCTTGCAGAGAAAACTCCAAGATGCTGCCCCTGAAAACGTGGGTGGCTTCAAACAGAGCCTGCAGTGTTCAGGCAGTGGTACCACAGTGGCAGGAGGAGATGAGCAGCAGGGTTTTAACTGGTCTCTACATGACAAGTTCATCCTTATTGAGCACAAATACATCTGGGAACTCTGCCTCCACCAAAACCACACGACTGTAATTAGTATAAACAGTCCAGAAGTGCAGTCTCCACTCCAAGCTTGATTTGTTTCACCAGATAGGAGGAAATGTGACTCTTTGCTATCTCTGCCCTTTGAACTCCAGAAGGGAGATACCTGTACTCGAGCACAGCTTGAACAGCCAGGAATGCAGTGTGCTCTTCCTCAGCAGGGAGTAAATATGTGCAAAATTAATATCAAATCACTGAATGCAGAAAACATCAGAAGGTAGCTAAGAAATACATTTCTGATGAGAAAAGTTTATTTTGAACAGCAACTGGAATGAAAAAAGCCTCTGCAGTGCTCATATTCAGAGACAAGTCACACCCTTTGCAGTAACTTCAGTGGACACATTTTATAGGTTATTTTTTTTCCAAATGCCTTTAGATCTGCCTTCATCCCTGCCTCAAAGGCACACAGTATGGTGAGAAGATGAAAAAGGGAAAGCCCTGAACTCAAAAGATAAGTGAAGAACCTCTTGTCAAGTTCCATGGTGTAAAATTTAATCTGTACACATTTCCCATGACATTGCAGCTGGCTCACCACTCCCAGAGCACAGTTCTCCCTCCTGAGAGAGCCTGCTGGGGGCAACTTTACACATAAAAACTAACCAAAAATAGGAACTAACTACACCAAAATGGCAGTTAAGGATTTTAACTCACTTCCTTGTAATATTAAGACTGTTCTCTGAACACTATTCATAACAAAGAGTTTTATATTCTTGATTTGACACATAGGACACCAAATTATACCTCTGTTTTGAAAAAGACAATGGCACTGTATGATGTTGGATAGAAAGGCCCAGATTTTTTAATTCCAGGATTTCCCCTTATCTTTACTGGGCCCAAGCTCTTGAAGGCAACAAAACACATACTCTGTTTTTAACACATATTCCCACACAGGACCAATGAAGGCTTTCAGAGACACAGGAATTTTGATTAAAATTCTCAATATTGTCTAGAGATCATCCACATCAGAGCAAAATAGAATTAAAATCAGGTCATAGTCTCAGTCCTTCTCTACCTGTCAAGAGTCTGCCAAAGGGATCCGATGATCGACACATGATTCAAGGAGTCTTGAGCTCTGCCAGATCCAGGAATTCCCAAAGCAGTTCCTTCTTACCTTACAGCACCAGGCTGAAGCACTCGGGAGCCGTGACTGGTGACAAAATAACAATGCAGAGGCACTGCTGCTTATTTACACACCAGCTACAAAATAGTGTTCCTTTCTTTAAAAAGTACTTAAAAATGAAATGTCTCAGGTCCCCCACTTTGTGATTAAGTTAAATTTGCTTCTTTGCAGGTTGTAGCAATAGAGCACTAGAAGTCATAATAATAATCCAGCTTTGCATCCACAGTTTTACATCCTTTATCTGAGTAAATTCTTTCCTCTCTGGGGAAGTAAGTCATCTCATCAGCTATCCTGCTCACAATTTCTTCATCCACAGTGTAGCCACGAGACTCAATTTCAACTCTGACACACATTTTCACATGTTTGTATTCCAGAGGCAGGAAAGGAATAAAGTAGTCAATGAGGTTTCTATCGATCAAGGTGCTGTGCCAAAATCCACCTGTGATGGGAAAGAGAAGAGGTTTGTTAGTACTTCTCTAGTTAAACACTGCCACGGGCTGAATGGGAGCAAGGGGCAGATCACAGCTAAGGATTCACATGGGATTTTAGGGCACTATAATGCACAAGTCAATACAAGCTCCTTCTTGTGTTACTTTGTGCATAAAATTTTGGACAGTCACATAAATGTAGTCCTTTAGGCTGAATTAATGAATTTTAACTGTGTTTGAGCCTTGCTCTCCAGGTGCTGGTCTCATACCTTTCCCTCTCTCACCTAGAGGGACAGATTCTCTCTGTCTTATCAGCTCTCCCAGTTTTCTTATTCCTTTTTTTGGACTTTACATCCAATTTTTTAAGAAATGCAGTGAGTTTGCTTCCAATGCTAAATGTAGAGCTCAATTATGTTAAAACCCCTTTTCACCAGAAGTCCTGTGTGAGGAAACCTTCGAAGCACTTCCCCCAACACATGCAGTCCAACAGGCAGCAAACAGGCTGGTGGCCAAGGGGCACACCAAGCTCCTTAATTTTCACTCATCCTGAGAGCTAACTGCAGGCCCCAAAACTCTATTTTGGCTCCTCACAAGCCAAAAACTTGAGGCCACATCAACAAGAAATCATAGCTTGTAAAAATGCAGCTAAATGCAGCCCATCCCTTTTGTGTAACTTTTTCTACCTCAAAAGCAATCCCAGTTTTACTCACTATTTTTGTTGTTGAAGACAGACACAGACAGTGCATTCTGGATATCTGTGAGCTGGATATCTTCCCTTGTCCTCCCATTTCTCCAGAAATCTAGTGCCACCTCTGTAATCTTTTCAGCTCCTGCATTGCTAAGTTAAGAGAAAGCAGAGATTGTAGCTGGGGGTACTTTTAACAGCTGGAGTTATGAAATAAAAGCCTGGAGCATACAAAACAGCAAACCTGAGAAGCCCCTGTTTACCTGAGGAAGATGAAGATGGCTTGTCTGTAGGACACCCCATCCAGCAGCTCGTAGTAGTCCAGGAAGGGCTTGATGGAGTCAATGAGTCCTGCATGCATTTTATCCATTTCATCAAATATGAAGAGTGAGCGGGGACAGATGCTCACATTTCCCCGAATCCATGACTGCAACTGGTCCTGAGTGCCATGAAAGTGAAAGATGCTGAAAGAGTTTGTGTTGATAAGACAGGAAAAAACAGCACTTTGTGTTTATGGAACCTTGACCTGAAGGAGTTGTTGCAGTGGTGTCATTTTAATGGCTTTGGCTTCTCAACTAAAACAGGGTTACAAAGCTGTAAATGAAACCTCAAAATCTTGTGGTGGTCCTGGAAAATTTTAAGACACCAAGAGACAAGATGGGATAAGCAGAAATTCTCCTAGATATTGCTATAAAAAACAAAAATGAAAGTGCACAGTAGGACAAAAAATGGGTTCCACCAAGGAACAGCCACACAAAGCCAAGCCAGATGATGACTTTTGGCAGCACTTGGATCCAAACATCCTTAATAAAAGCAATATTAAATTTTCTACCTGGCAGCAGCAGTGAGAAATTACACCTGCAGTCACTGACAGAAGCAGAAACAAAATTTAATTCTCTGTGTTTTAATCAATCAGAAGTTAAAGGAAGACAATTACAAGTCCTTCTTAAAACACTTTTGTTCAGAAGGGCTAATGCTTTATTGCATTGAAAGATTCTCTCACTTAAATATTGCATTTTTTTCTTGAGTATTACATTCAAGGTCAATAAAGCATTAATTGGGGGGAAAAGGGTTGATGTGCTGGTAGATGAATGAGAAATAACTGTTCTGACTATTTTCAATGATTCATCCCTTTTTTATTTATTCTGCTCAGTCCCTGAACTGCAGGTGTATTGGGCATAAGCAGCAATACTTCCTCCTATTGCCTTGGGCAGCAAATTTCCCAAGTGCATTCACCTCAAAACAAATGCAGAAAAGCATAATTTTATTTCAAAATGGCTCATTTGAGAGAAGGGGGGAAATAAGTTGTAAAAGAGGAAATGTCTATTTCCACCATTTAGAAATCAGGCTTGTAGACCATCCTGTTCTCATTTTAACATATCCAAACTGAATATCAACATGCAGTACTACAAGACCGTGGCAGTCATTCAAACTGTGCTGTGAACAAAGTTAGAACAAAAAATCCCATAAAACACATCTGAGCCACTGCTCCATGGTATCTCCCTGCCTACAGAACTGACACAATTCCAAATACATTTATCTGTCCCTTTGTGGCAGCAGAGTATTTTGTGATTTTGCTTTACAGATTGGAAATAGATCCATAGAAAACTAAATAACCTGCTCAGTGTGCAGCAGAACAGACAACGATGCCTCAGAGAGCCAGTGCCAGCTTGCCATGGTGCCCGACAAATTTGGGGGTCACCGGGTTGTTTCCCAGTCATGAGCTATTTGTTTTTTTGCAGTGCCCACCAACATAACCACCTAAGCAGGAATCGTGTCTATCCTTAAGTCAGTCCCATCTCTAAGCAAAGTGCAGAATGAAAATTAAACTCTTTGCAGCACAACCCATTCTTACCTTGTAGAGACTGATGCTGTGAGCGTGAGGAAAGTGTAACGTTGCAACGAACTGATGGACATATTTACTCTGCAGACCTCTTTTATAAATGCTTTCGGCGACGATCTTACTGACGAAGTTTTTGCCCGTTCCAGTCCACCCGTGCAAGGAAAGCGCGAGAGGCTTTTTGGTGTTGGTGTTGTTCAAGAAGCCCCTCACGGCTTTCACAACCACCCTGCTCACCAAGTGCTGCCCGAACAGCTTCTTGTCCAAATTGTCCTGCAGAGCTGCACGAAGAGACCACACGNGGTGCAGGGAGAGGCGGAGTCGGCGCTGAGGGGCGGGCGCCATGTTTGGGCGGGAAGGGGCGGGGCCAGCGCTGAGGGGCCGCGGTGCCGCCGCCATGTTTGGGAGGGCAGCCTCGCGCCTAACTTTATATTATTAAATATTACATTCGCCGGGTGTTAGAATAGAGAAATCAAAGAATCGTCACTGGTTAGAAGAGACCATTAACATCATGATGTCCAGCCGTCCATCCAGCGCTGCCGCTGTAACCCCTAAACCACTAAAACCCACAGCATCCAGTGCCACATCCAGATGCCTTTTGAACGCCTCCAGCAATGGTGACTCCACCACCTCCCTGGGTAGCCTATTCCAAAGCCTGACCACCTGAACAGTGAAACATTTTGTTTCTAATATCTAATCTAAATCTCCTCTGTCTCAGCTGAAGGCGCCCCTGTTCAGGGGATCCTCCACTTGGGCAAACTCACCCCTGGCCTGGCAAAAAGATTCTTCCCCTTTTCTGAGAAAAAGTAAAAATCTGAGGTCGTCCCTCCCCACCCTAGAGCTGTCGCTTCTGAGTGATGGGACAACCTGGCCATCAGCACCATCAAAACCCACAAACCAGGAAAAACCATCAGCATGAATTCAGGAAGAAAAAATGCTACAATAACTTAAAAAACACTTTTACTATTTTCAAGGTACAAATCCTCACTACAAGTACCCACACTGCACTTCTAGGGAAGACATGTGGAAAAGAAGACAGGCTCCCAAGAGCTTTACATTTACAAAGCAAACAGCATTGCTGCTTTTAAAGGATCTTTTTTTTTTTCTTTAAGATGGTGAAAAGAAAAATCTGTAAAAGACAATTTGTTTTCTCGCTGAAAAATGCCAACCATGAAAGCTAATTTTCCATTATAAAACTTCATTTATAAGAACATAGTTATATACAAAGTTTCACCAACCAAAGAGTTCACAATCACCTGCAAACTGATTCGCTACAAGATCACAGAGGAAAAGCTTCACAGGAAACACCAGCATGTGAAGGTGGTGACTCTTCCCAACATCCATCGCAGGTCACTGACACAAAATCCGTTATTGGTGGAAAACAGAGCAATTCCAAAAGCTTCAGTCCACATTCATCAGTACCGCCTGTTCATCTTCTTGAACTTCTCGTAGTGATAATCGTCCGTGGCCTTCTCATTGAGGGGACGTTTGCGATTTGGAGGAGACCCTTCAAAGGAAACAGAAGGAAATTTTATATCCCTGTCCTTTCACAGGAGACATTGCCTGAACTCTGCCACTTCCCTTATTCAGTTGCCTTCACCCTTTGCTACTCCCCAAAACTTGCCCAAATCCCTTGTCAGACAGCTTTGGCAAACACTTCAGTTGTGACCTTCTCCACTCCATCCCTGAGCATCTCCACAGACATCTCCCATCCAGAGGGTTTCAGGAGTGATCTACTGGTGCAACAGCCAGCTCTCCACTCCCACTGCCTCAGGGCACTCAGAGAAGAGCAGAGCCAGACTGTTCCTCTGTGCAAGACCACTGAAGAGTTTCAGTGTCTCCTTCCAGCCTTTCCGATTTGGAACTTACGCTCAGGTTCTGGCCTCTCCGTGTCCCCGACTCTCAGTGGGCGGGGCTTTGGCTCCTCCTTGTTCCTCCGCACTGGTGCATTCAGCTCCTCATGATAAACTGCAAGGAAAACATCACACAGGAATATTATCTGGGGCACTCTGGTCCAGATGGATACATTTCTATGGCCTGTGTTATAAGTGATCTTTACCAGAAACAACAGAAGTCAGAATCACCCTTCCTGGAATTGGTTTCTATGGATAATTAGGCACAGCAAATTTCAACAGCACTATTTCAAGTGGCCCAAACACTCTTTACTTCCATCTGAACACACCAACATGATTCCCATCAGCCCTGTAAGGAGGGAAGGACACAGCAGAAGGCTGCCTTTCCTTTAGATGTCTGCAGCATCAGAGGATCACAGAGGAATTCATTCCCATCTCCTGTCCAATAAGGGTCTGGGTTTGCTTGGCCACCTGTCTGCTCTGGCAGCCTACACACTGGAGTCTCTCCATCATACACCATCACTTCCAGCACACAAGGCACAACTTAGAGAATACATCTGGAAATTTATGAGGCAGTGTCAGCTGGGAGTTCAGAAAGCCCAGCCATGAGAAATACATTGCTCTCCTTTCTGATGGGCAGAAGAAAAAGACCAGGCCAGAGGGGGTCTATCTGAGTATCCCAGGAAAAGCAGTCGGACATGCTGATATATGGACTAATTTCTCTGTCCCAACTGGGTCAAGAGACACTCAAGACTTACATCTGTTGTGCTGGACATAATTAACAGCCATGTTGGTGGGGACAAAGGAAGTTTCACTGTCTTTCTTTTTGTTCTGTTGCTCTGCCAGCAGCTTGGCCTTGGCCTCTTCAGTTGAGATGATGTTTTTTATTTTTGCACTAGAAGAAAAACAAAAAAATACTCAATCATAGTTAGGATAGCAAGCACAGAAGTGCTAAGTGGATGGATTTGGAGAATAGTAATAGCTCTGCTGTGGCATCGCTATAGAAAAAGACACTTTGTTTCAAAGGCAAAATGAAAGCTCCCATCTTTGTGCAGGGCTTCAATGCAGGGCACAAAGGGGTCCTGCAGAAAGCTGCTGGGGTCAGGTCACTGAAGAGCCTTTTCCCAGAAGTCCCAGGAGGGAGCTGCAGCGAGCCCTGGGGCTGTGCAGGACGTGCTGTGCTAGTTACCCCCCCAGTGCAGAACACGGCTCAATCCCACCCCACCCCAGACTGGGGCTGTGAATCCAGCCACACTGCTGCTCTGCCAACCACCAGCTGCCCATCCTGGCAACCCTGGCCATCACCCACGGATCTGTGGAACACATACTCGATCCCCAGGTCCACCTCAGGGATGCCACTGAGCATCTGGTTGGACAACATCTCCTCGGTCTTCTTGGCAGAGGAGACGCGGATGTTCTCTGGCAGCTCGTACAGGGAGTCCTCGGCATTCTTAAGCTTCACCTTCTGCTCCTCGTTCTCCACAATTCCCTTTCTCTTCTTCAGCTCAGTCTCGATGTACTTCATCCTAAACAGCAGCACACAACACACAGAACAGGTGTTTAACTCTGTTCCTGTACTCTGTCCCAGCAGTGCTGGAGCACAGCTGCATCCCTGTCCTGACAGCTGGGGGGGAGGAAAGAATCATCTCTCCAAAAGCACTCAGCTAGTCTCAGTAGCAAGAGTTAATTGTTCAAGAAACAATCAGATCCTCCAAGCTCTTTCACAGCCAGCAGGGAAAGCTCCCACTGGGATATAGTGCCAAGCTGGCTGTTGGCACCTCCTAGCTTTGTCCATGAAATGTCCTTCTCAATTCCAGCAGGCAGGAAGAGAAAGGGCAAGAGAAACTTTCAGTGAGAACTCAGAAGGTGTCCTGGGACTACTCAGAATCCACGACATAAAATAATAAATGGTGAGGGGCCAGCCAGCCTGATTCAGCACCAGAGACAGCACAACTCACATGTCAGCATCTTCATCCCGCCTGTTGGTTTCGGCTGAGAAGGAAGTTCCCAAGTTCAGATCCTCCTCTTCATTAATCCTAAGTGGAAACCACAATGTTTACAGGCTGTGGTGAGGTTTTTTATTGGCTGTTTGGGATTTTGGGGAGAAGTGTGTGTGGTGGGTTTTTTTAAAGTAATCTAACAAGTTAGGGCAAAAGTAACTGGCCAGACTACATTATATAAAACTCTTTAAAGTGACACAACCTGTGGCTAATTAATTACCAGTTGTCATTAAATACTAGTCCAGGGAGAGATTTTCAGAGCTCACATGCACTTACCTGTCCTTGCCTCTTTCTTTCAGCTTCTTCATGTCCACCATTCCCCCAGATTTTATCTTAAATGGATCATCCTGTAAAACAAGAAATAACAAAAAACCCCTGAAGCTTCCCTCTAGTTTACTGCTAGTCTTGAAAACCTGGATAAAACCACAGGAAACATTTAGGAATTGAGCTGTGACACCAGTCCTGCCCCAGGCCATGGTCAGTGTTCTCACACCATCACATCTAAGCCCCGAGGTGATGGAATTGTCCAGCACTTACCACAAGTGTGGCTTCTTCTTGCAACTTCTCTCCCACCAGCAGAGCTACAGCACTGGTCAGGCAGATAAAGAAAGAAGATAAAATTCAGCAGAAGGAAACAGAGTACCAACAATACTGCACTGCTTTATCCTTCTCTATCCTGTCTTTTCCACCCTCAGGCTTTAACACACAAACTCCTCTGTCAAGAACATAATTTGGGCAGTGTCTGACACTGGTTTGTACTGGAAGGAGACAGATAACAAGAGAGAAATTGACTGTCACATCACACCCCTGGACAAAACACAATTTCCCCTCCCCAGTGCCACATTCCTCACCTCACCCCATTGGGTCGCTTTCTGAGGCTCTGAACTTCTTTGGCTTCCTCAAGTTTTAACCTAAAGAAAAAAAAAATACATTTGACTTAGTACTTGATGCTTTGGATTTAATTAATTTATTTTATTTCCTGCACTTAACACAGAATTTTCTATCCAACTTTGCCCCAAACCTCTGCGCATCAACACCCACTTTTCAGGTTTCAAGTTAAATAGATATTTTCTATTTATTTAAGCAATTCCACGCATTTAAGCTATCAGAAAAAAAACCAAAAAACCCCAAAGCCAAGACACCTGCTGGATTTGCTCCCTTCTGATGCCTCCTCTCAGCTGAGGAAGGCAGCACCCAAACCCCGAAAGACTTGAAGAAGGAGCCAAAATACATCGAGGCACGAGTGACTCTGGGGAAGGTTGATGTGAAATCTCGAGTGATGTCACGCCACGACACCGCTTAACACGGCAAAGTGACCTCACGTGGCGGCGTCCCGGCAAGGCACGGTGGGGAGGATACGGCACCGCTGCCCTACAGCAACTCGGGGGCCCGGCCCATCCCGGGGGCCCGGCCCATCCCGTCCCCACCCTCCACCGCCGCAGCACCGGGCGCGCTCGGGTTTCTC
>VZRX01006107.1:72914-127857 GCA_013398075.1 Notiomystis cincta
GGCCGCGGGGCTGTGCGGAGGGAGGGCGGCCGGGCCGCGCCGGGGATGATGCAGCAGGAGCGGCCGCGGGGGCTCCGGCCCGGATTCTGCCGTGCCCGGCCGTGGGGCGGCCCTGCACCCCCAGGGCTCGGTGCCGACCCCGGGAGCGGCACCTTGCGGCTTTCGGCTGTTTCTGGTCAGCCTCTTCCGTGCCCGGCAGCTGCAGCGTCTGTCAGGAGAAGACTTGTGTTTGGGGGCTCTGCTGCGCTCCAGGAGCGACGTAGCAGGCGAGGGGGGGATCCCGCAGGTGTTTTTTGCCTGAACGCTGAATCTCTGGGTGAGCCGTTGTGCTGTGACCTCCCATAATAAATCAGTGTTCAGACCTGCTCTCCTTTGCGTGTTCCACATAAACCTCCTGGTTTTCCCATACCTGATGCAGCTGCAAGCCAGGAGCACCTGCCTTCTGCTTCTGCCTTGTCAGTAGGGCAGCTCGGTAAATATTTATTTCTTCAGTATCTCAAGTATAAAATGTTTTGGAGAACAACTGCGGATACTTCTTTCTCTTGGTATGTTATGCAAGACCAGACCTGGTTTTGTGCATGAGCAGTGCAAAGATCTCTTTTATTTGTGCATTTGCTCCGAAGAATGTCAGCCTGCATGAATCTGAAACTCTTTACAGCTGGCTCTAGCTTTTGTACAAAACCACACAGTTGTTTTAAGGAAAAAAAATCAACCAACCACAACCAAGAAATGTGTTCCTGTAGAAGGCAGAGACGCTGGGTTTGGCAGCAGTTGAAGCGACTGAAAGTAGGTTGCAGTTACAGAGGGATTGTTCTGACATGTTCGTGTACTGTTCTCCCTCAGTGGTGCTTGAGAAAGACAGGCTGAGGAACTTGTTTTAGGGTAACTTCTTTTGCCATCATACACAATACATTTTGATAAGCACAGTTCAGCAGTGATTTTCTGAAATTCTTGGTTTCTTGAGCAGAATTAGAGCTGTGTGTGCCAGCTGTAGCTCTTAGGGCAGAGTCATGGGAGGGCAAAAGGTGAATATTTCCTTCCTAACAGTCACAAACTGGTGTGTGCTGTCAGGGCTGAGAGGCAAAAATGGGGTTTTCCCTGCTTTGTTCAGAAAGGGAAGCTCAGTGAGGGAAGATCAGCACCCCAGTGCTGGAAAGTCTAAAGACATGGTTTTAATTTTAAGGAGAGGGGTGGTCGTACAGAATGCACTGAAACCATCCACATGCACAAGACTCTGCTTAGCAAAGTGTGCTTCAAAACCAGTTCCCAGTTAGCTTAAGCTGGTGAAGATCTGGGGTCTGGAATTAATTTTCAAACAGTATTTTGTTCATTAGATTTTCTGGGAAACATCTGGGAGAGAGAGAAGAAACCAAGGATGGTGAAATAGCAAGTGTACTATGGGTACTTTTTGCTTTTTAATTGGGCCAGCTGATGCATTTGGGGGAAGGGGTCTGTTTTGATGAAGGAACTCAGAGCCTGAAATGTCCCAGTTTTATGTGTTAGTCAAAGCTACTGTGCTCTTGTCACTTGTCTTTTAAATCAACATGTGTTACATGGAGCTGTGTTCCTTCTCTGTGAAGCTGCATGAAATTGCTCTGTTGTTTGTTAAGCATCTCTTCACAGGTTGCTGAGATCCAGGTCAGCACCCCTGTGGTGTTTTCTGCCATGCACATAGGATTTCTTCTCCCTCTGCTCCTCCCATCAGTTTATTCAGTTCCAAAGAGTGCTGGGAAAACACTGTAAAATTCTCCTTGAGGTTTCTCTTCTGCCAAAACAAGGTGCTAGGCAAGCTTTTTCACTCCCAAGATAAGTGCTACTGATATGGCATAGTTGTTTATAATTGTTTGTCTTTTCTCCCTACTGTCAGTGATTCAGACCAGATAACACTGGGAATTGTTTCAAATGTCCTCAAAATGGGAAAAACAGAGTCTAGCAGCCATGCTGCTGCTGGAGTCATTAACATCAAGTTCATCAGATTTTTCCACTTCTTCCTTGCAATGATGTGGGCTCTTCACATCTGCTTCATTTCCAGCCAGCAGTAATATTCTGGATCTTTGTCTGTGCTATTAATATCACTTATCTTCTTTTCTATTTTTTAACAGCCATGAGCAAGGTTATTTAAACTATGCTTAAGAAACACAAACTCTTTTCTTTTTTTCTTTTAATAGCTGCATGTTACCGAGTCATGTTTAAAGTCTTTGACATATCCATGGACCACCATGAAAGTGTTTATTGTGTTCATAAGCTATGAAATCATCTGTTCTTGTGGTGCTTGGATGAACGAGCTGGGTAGAACAGTGTGTTGTTATGTTTTGTACAGACTTTGAGTGGCTCATACTGTTAGAAATTTACCCATGAAGTGGTAAATTCCTCAGAGACTGAAGCCTGCTTATCGGTGTTACAGTTCATTTAAGTCTATTTCCCTCTTGCCCAGTTTCATTTAGAACTAATCCTATTTTTAATGTTTGATGAAGTAGTGTAACAAGGAAATGTTAGGTTCAGATCAGCACAGCAGGGTGCATGAAGCTCATAGACACCACAGGCTAAGTACTGGTGTCATGGGCTGCAGCACCTTTCACTTTTCATCAGAGCTTCATGCTAATGAGCTAATTAGATTTGTATCTTTGCAGCTGAAGCTGTGCCTGTGTGCCAAGCACCTCCCTGCATTTCTGAAGGCACATTCCATGCTTTGGGTTATTAGCTTTATTTGCATGTTTCCCTCTCCTCCCCATGCTCCTTCCCTGCAGTACCACCATGCAGCCACTCAGCAGTGGGGCCAGACTGTGCCAGCTTTAGATTTGTTTCAATCTCTGAACCTTAAAGATAGATATGGAACTCTAATATGCAGAACATGCCTAGGTATCATCTTACAATCATGAGAGCAAATCTGACATGAAGTAAAAGAAACCATCCTTTCTTGTCCTAGGAAACTCTCCTCACGTGAGTGTTGGTGAAAATGGGGGATACAAGAGACATCTGTCCACACCTGGATTCCATAGGAGAGGTGACCAGGGATGATCTGCTGCTCAAATCCAAGGTACAGGGTTGTAGCTCTCAGTCCCTTTTAGCTGTTGTGCATGGATTTGCATGTTTGCTTTTTGAAGAAAATGCTGCCTATCTCCAGAGAGAAACCTTCCTTCCCCTGCTGATATACCCACATGTCCCATAAAATCACTCTTTGTGACCCCACAAATTTCTCATTGTCATTTTACCCTGCTTGAATATGTCACTTAGCTAAGGCAGTGCAATTATATATTTGATTGGAAATGTGGTGTTAAGGGGTGAAATGCTATGAGCTGAAGGTTGGGCTGTTTCATAGAAAAGTTTGTCACTCTTCAAGGACTTCATTACTTAAAAACCAACCAAGCAAACGCACCTTCTTTTATCATGAATATGCAGGGAACATGCCAGTCTTGTGGAGCTGTGGGACCAAACCTCTGGGCTTGTCTTCAGGTAAAAACTGCTTGTTTGTGTGCATGATGTGGTGGGACTTCACTTGAATAGCATTTATACTGTAAAAAAAAAGAGTGGGAAGCAAAGAAGGGGTTCACAGTAGAACTATACACTGGTTTTTATGGATTCCAAGGAGGAGACTGTCTAGGTGAAAGGGTAATGCTGTCACAATCTGACAAGATGTAACAGTTCACCCCTTGCAGGGGATTGCCCTTGCTGTTCCCAGTAGGAATGAATAAACTGCCCGGTGTTGGCTGGGTGCTGCACCTGCTGGCACCTATGGAGGGGCTGCAGGGTGACACCTGCAGGGTGGAAGTGAGGAGGGAGGGAATGCCATGGGACATGCAGGGACTGTTATTTTCACACTGGAATGCCCAGGCTTGGGGCTGCTCAGATGAGATCCCTGTTGGAGCAGTGGCCTTGGAACAGAGACTTTGCCTGGGTGCAAACCTAGTTCCAGGTTTTCTTTCTTAAATAAATTTCCATCTTGTTCTGGGCCCTGAATAAAAAGCAGGTTAAAAAACTGAGAAGATAATTCTGAAATTGCTGCTGGGACTGGAGTTACAGCCTGTTTTCTAAAGGGTCTAACTTGGTGTGCCCATTGTGTTTTGGCTCTTTCCTCTGTCTAGATTGGTTGTCCTTATGTTGGTTGTGGGGAGTCCTTTGCTGACCACAGCACACTTCATGCACAGGTGAGCTTTTCTCTCTCCCCCCCATTTAAACAGTCAGAATTGGACTTTCCCTGTTCCATGTTCTGGTAGTCCTGTGCTCCAGCTCAAGGCAGCTGCCAGAGGAGATCTGTTATTTCTTTCTTGATTTCCAGGCCAAGAAGCACAACCTGACAGTGAATCTGACCACGTTCCGTGTGTGGTGCTATGCCTGTGAGAAGGAGGTGTTCCTGGAGCAGCGCCTGGCAGCTCACCCGCCCTCACCCCCCGTCAAGTTCCCGGAGCCGGTGGGTCTGGGTCACACGGGGCAGGCCTGAGTGCTTGGCAAGGCTTTGTTTGCCTGCTGTAAAATCAGCCAAGTGATTTCTGCCGTGGTGCAGTGTTTCCTGTGGCAGGAGACCTTCACTGAACGTGGCTGCCTGTAGCCAGAGGACCAGTGGCCCTGACTTACAGGGTCTCCCAGAAAAAGACTTAGGGGTGTGAACTGGATGACCTTTGTGGTCTCTTCCAACCCAAACCATTCTATGACTTGAATATCCACTCTGACTTTAACCTTTCCAATAGGGTGTCTGCATGTGAGAAGAACCTGTGACATTTTCATTTCCAGTGCATGGCCCATGGAAATTTCAGTTGTCAGGCCAGAAACACCATGTACACTGTTGCTCATTCCTGGTGTTTCTTATCATGTGTACTAGAAGCAGTACTGGCACTATTTCCACACCATGCTGCCTCAGTGAGAAGGGTAGACAGTGCAACCTGCTCTCCTTTTACTTTTCTTGAAGGCTGGTTTGATTTATATGTAAGATAATATCTCTCACAGCTCATCTTTCAAAGCAGACCTCTGACTGATGCTTATTTCTGTCTTTAATCTAGGATTCTCCTTTGCCTGCTCACCCTCTGAAAGCTGTTCCCATTGCAGTGGCTGACGAAGGTGAATCTGAATCAGAGGATGATGATCTGAAACCAAGAGGTAACTTTGCATTGAGTTGATGAAAGGGCTGGCGGGGCAACTCTGCAGTCTGTAGGATCTGCACTGAGTGGTTCCTGGGAGCAGAATGTGGAGACTGTCTAGAAAGGGCTGGATTCCCTCTCCTTGGGGAGGGATATAGAAAGCAGCACATCTGGAAAGTGATTCATCCCTCTCTTGTTTGTGCTTTAGGCCTTACTGGAATGAAAAATCTTGGCAACTCCTGCTACATGAATGCAGCACTTCAGGCTCTCTCAAACTGGTAGGCATTAGGGCTTTCAGTGTTGTCTTAACTGACTTCACTAAATACCAAAAGTGTTACCTCTGATCTGAAACCTTCATGAGTCTTGCAAAGAGAGATTAGCCAGGCTGGGGACAGAAAAAAATAGTGTTTTTCTTGGGCAAAAGAAGTGTTACAGTAGGAAATTGAGTGACCAGCCAGCTTGTGGCTATGTACAAGACTCATGTTTAGACAAATGCTTGAAGTAAAAGTTCATCATTTCTGAGGCACCAAAAATGATTTATCCCAGGGACAGCCATGTTATGTCTCTTTATTCTCCCCATTGATATAATTCTAACAACCTATATCCTAGAATATTCTCTAGCCATCCTGCTGAAAACTAATTCCAGGATCTTTTCTGTGCTGAGAACAGGTTCAGATCAGCCTTTTTCATTTGTTTCAAGTGAGCAGTCACATCTGCATCTAAAATCACCTCTTCCCTTGGTTTAAAATCAGTACCTTAAGCATGCTTTTGATAATGCTTGCATGAAGTTTTGATAAATAGAAGCTGAGGAGAAATTTCTGTGTGCTGAATTCTTTTCTTTTTCCTTGTCTTGTAGCCCACCTCTCACACAGTTTTTCCTGGAGTGTGGTGGACTGGTCCGTACAGATAAGAAACCTGCCCTGTGCAAAAGTTACCAGAAGTTGGTGTCTGAGGTTTGGCACAAGAAACGGTGCGTGGTGACCCCTGATTTAACCTGGCCAGGTGTCAGAGGTGTGTTAGTTCTGAGGTCTGGCATCAGCAGAGAGGAAATCTCATCCTTGGGGCAGGTGCATTGTCTGAGGCACTCATTTCACCCCCTGCGTGGGTGGGGATGTGAGGATTCCCTGGCATCCAGGAGATCCCATGTCCTGCTGCTGGTGGTGAAATGGGCACATTGATGGCAGTGGAAAGAATTCATTCTTAATATTACAGTTTTAAAAAGGAAGAGTTTTTAAAAAATATAGTTCCCCTGTTAGCAATGAAGAAAAAATGATGGAGTAAGGGAATACTTGGGGCTATCTCCAAGTATTTTACAAGGACTTCAGTGACCAGCAGTTTATTGCACTGCTCTTGATTAGCAGAGGAATTGATGATTTGGATGAAAAAAGTGATTCAGATATTTTCACTGAATAGAATGGAAAATGCAGGTGACATTTTGGGAAATGTTTGCTATTAGTTCAAATTCTAGACCAGTTCAAAGGACAGTGCAAAATTATATAGCTCTGTTTAAATCTGAAGGTGTCTGCTCTGTGCAATCAATTAAAACCCATCAAAATAGGAATTCAAATGGCATTGCATGTTTGCCTCAAGTTCATTATTAACAGGGAATAAGTGAGATATGGAGCAAGGTGATCTGTGTCTTTGTGAAGGAGGAGGCTGCAGGCTTTGAAGCAATATAATGTCATTTTAACATTGGTTGGATTTACCTCATTTACTGGGTAAAGCCTGTCCAGATTTTGAGACAGACATGGTGCTGGAAAATCAAACAAAGTAACTAATTGCTAAACCCTGCTCTGGAAAGAATCACTTTCCACACTCAAAGTGTGACAGAGCTGTAAGTGAAATGTGTTTTGGGGAAGGAGCTCTCTGGAAAGACAGACTGAAATGACTGCAAGGTGTTTTCTGTCTCTTGGTGTGTTTGTCATCCAGCTCATGCAGAAATCTCTGCCCAGGCTTTGCAGGTGCATAATTATCTTTTGTCCTCTTTAACTACACACCACACCCTCTGTTGTGGCCTGTTAGACAAACTGGCTCCAGGCCTGATAAGCAAACTGACTTTTTCTTTTTTCTTTTTCCATGCCTAAACAGCCCGAGTTATGTTGTTCCAAGCAGTCTATCCCATGGAATTAAGCTTGTCAATCCCATGTTCCGAGGCTATGCACAACAGGTGGGGCCTGAAAAAACCCATGCCATTATTCCAAAGACGGTGGGAATTTAATTCTTGCAGTGGTGGTGCTTGTGTTGAGAAGGAGGAGCTTGAGCTTGGGGGTCATGGCCATTTTGTGTCAATATCAGTGATGGGATAGAGCACTTGGGTGGGATTTGGGAGACCTGGATTCTTTTCCAGGCTTGCCTCTGGCTTGTTGGTACCAAATCAGTTCATTTTCTTGTGTCAGCTTGCTCATTTCTGAAATTATGGTGGTCCAGTCCTTTATAAAAAGCTTTGAGATCTATTGATATCTGCTCTGTAAAAGTTTGGTATTATTTATTCATGTCAGAGCTGAGGAACCTGGATAAATCTGCACTAAAAAGTTAAAGATATGAATGTTCTATATTCTTTTTTCTGGGGAATTACAGCAAACTAAGCCTTATTTAAAGGTAGTATCCTTTTTTTCCTTTGAAGTCTTTATCAGCATAGCTCTTCTGTTTGTTCTTTATAACAAAATGTAAACAACAAACTGTGATTAGAAAATCCACTAGAGAAGTGACAGTGCATCAAAACCGTGATAGTGACAAGAAATCAAAACAAAGAACAAAAATAATGATTAATGAAAGAACTTCTATATTTGTCTTTGATATGAAATACGTTGGATTGGAAAACTGATCTGAAGAGATACATTTGAAAGGTAGGCAGGGCAGGCTAAAAGCCAGACTTCATAAAACAACTGAAACGTCGTAATTAACTTTCTGGAGTTGTCAAAATACCAGGTTGCTTTCCAGCAGCTCCTTTGAAGCCCAGTATCAGCTCTTTTACCATGTATTATGAATGTAGGAGCTTGCACCTAGACTGTATAGCCTTGAGTTTCTGGTTCCACTCCCTGTTTAATAAAGATTTTAATCTGCCCTCTCTAAGAGATGGCTTGCCATGAGCAGAAGTCAGTGTTCATAAAATGTGTTTGTGGGTAGGAGTCTTTTCTCCAGGGCCTGCTGTTTTTGTCAGGTTTCTCCTTGCTTTTTCCCTATTTTCTGTGGCAAATCCCTGATAAATGAGCTCCTACAGCTGTTTTCTGGCTTCTCAATGTCTTTCAGCTGAATATATTCAGATAAAAAATTGTGCCTTTAATTATTTAGGAGATAAAAGGATTTCTGTAGCAGACAGGCCCTTTAGTGCATGGTCCTGCTTTAGCTGGGTCTGTGTGCTGAGACAGGCTCACCTTTGTGGGCACTCTTGGAATCTGTACTCACTCTTGGCTGTGCACAGAGCCATCTCCTCTTGTGCCCCTCTCATCTGCCCCATTTCTGGCTGGATACTGACATGGAGCCTTGGTTTTCAGGACACGCAGGAGTTCCTGCGGTGCCTGATGGATCAGCTCCATGAAGAACTGAAGGAGCCCGTGGTTGCAGAGACGAGGGATTTGGACACCAGTGACCAGGAGGACAAGCGGGAGGGCGACCGAAGCCCTTCAGAGGACGAGTTCCTCTCCTGTGACTCCAGCAGTGACAGGGGTGAAGGAGAGGGCCAGAGTCGGACCTCGGGGAGCATGGGCAGCAGCTCCCTGGCAGAGACAGAGCTGCTGATCCAGGATGAAGCAGGGAGAGGGATCTCAGAGAAAGAGAGGATGAAGGACAGAAAGTTCTCCTGCGGCCACCGGCGCAGCAACTCGGAGCAGGTGGATGAGGATGCAGATGTTGATACTACGATGATGCCAGTGGATGGCAGAGCCTCACCTGAGATGCTGCCAGCTCCCCGTCCTGCCAGCCCATGTAGGACACCAGGTATACCCCTCTTCCAGTCAGGATATTTCCAGGAGGGTGTGTTACCATCCTCCACAGGCACTGTGGTGTAGTGCAGTGGCAAACACATAAAGTGATCGTTCCTTCTCTGGGTTTCAAAAGATTTTGCATCCAAGGTTTCGCTCAGTCCCTGCCTTTGTGCACAGTTGCTTCTGTAAGGAAGTGTACTTGGTGAGCCAGAGAGGTGCTTAGCCAGGCAGTGAGCTGAGTAAAGGCACAGCCTTTACTTGCCTCTGCCAAGCCTGCAAACACTGTATTGATGCTTTTTAAGAAAAAAATGTTTGATATGTGTACATCTGTTTATTTGATATGCTGGCCTGGGGAAATATTAGCTGTGGAAAAGGCAGGGCAGAAGGTATTTCCTAATGTTGGACTGTGGGCTTTGGGGACAGAAAAGGGAGAGAAACAGTTGAGCATTTCTGTGTCTCAGGGGAAAGAAAAGAGCAGCAGTCACCTCAAGCTGAACATATCCGATCTTTCAACGCTTCTTTATGTAAGAGTCTTACTCTGCCAGCTGGCACTGAAGGCAGCAATGCTGTTTGCGTGGATTAGGGCTACAGGAGCAAGCTGCAAAAACTAATTAGTCATGAGTGTGAAAAAATGGCAGGTTGTTTTTTGGGGTTTTTCAGTATGTAATTATTAGCTGTTGGGTACAGCTCCGTATGCACTCTCACCTGTGACTGAAGGAGCTGTGCCAGCCTGTGCAGGACAGTTAATGGACACTGACCTGTGCCTTTGGGAAAGATTCTGTGCTGGAACATAGAGCTGGGCTGACATGCACTGCAGTGAGGTTGCCTTTCATAACTGGGGTTTTCACCAGTGCCCTTTTCCCTCCCCATTTTCCCCCACAGAACCTGACAATGATGCCTACGTGCGCTGCTCCTCACGCCCTTGCAGTCCAGTCCATCATGAAATGCACTCCAAGCTCTCCAGCAGTCCTCCCCGCTCCAGTCCTGCCAGGCTTGGACCTTCCTACATACTCAAGAAAGGTATTGCAAAGAGGGATTGCTGGCAGACCAAGGGGGGAGCACATAGAGGAGGGAAGGGATCCATCATGATTCTTGATTTACAGATGTAAGAAGTGCTGGTTCCCCTGGACATCAGTGTGTTCTAAAATAGTATTTGGCAAAGACTGCAGTAAACCTGCAGATAAAGTCAAGCTCTGGGCACTGCAATGTTCTAGTGTGTTCTTACATTGGAGCCTGAAATGATCCATGTCTGCATCTATGTGCTGTGTTTGTTGTTAGTAAAATGGCTCTGAAGTCCCAGGCATGAGCTCTGTCCCTTTAGGGGAGTGTGGAGATACATAAACATTTGTCTGCCAGACTTGAATTTCATGGCATGTGGGCCAGAGATGCTGTTACTGGTGGAGCTTCCTGTCCCTTGGACATCTTGGGCTCACAGGAATGGAATTAGGGCTGCAGATGTCCCTGCAGTGCTGGGAGCATTGTCAGGCTGCAGAAAGGAGCCTGGCTTGTGTTGTTATCAAAGTGATCCCTTCATCCCAGAGCAAATTGCAAATCAAAATCCCTCAACACTGCAGAGTCTGCAAACACAATGGCTTGTGCTTGTACCACTGTCCCTCCAGCTGCTCCATGAGGACATTCTTTCTTCAGCCCCTTGGCTGAGGTCAGCACAGCCACAGATGTTCTGGCTGCATGAAACCCACTCTGTCTTCCTGCACGTGTGTGGGGGGACAGGGTTTGTTGTTTAACAAAACCTTGCATTTGGCCAATCCCTGCTGTGGAGAGTCCTCTCCAGTGCAAGACTCTTGGGGAACACGTGGTAAATGTCAGAGGGGAAAGAAAAGGACAAAGTACAGAGGCAGGTGAGGGGGAGAGGAAATGAAATGCAAAGCTTGGAGCAAAATGTCACGAGACCTCAGAAAACCAGGGACTGTCTGTGACAGGCTGGGCTTCTAAACATGTAAAAAAATGGAAACAGGAGTTCCAATACAATAATTTCTGTCTCCTGAGAGCTGACTGGTGTTGGTTCGTTGGCTGCCTCCCCCTTGTACCACACACAGCAGCAGAGTCTGCCATGTCCCTTCACAACTTGTGCCACCATGTCCCTGGAATGGGGGCTGAACATCAGGACAGTGCTCATCCCGTGTTCTTGTGTGAATCTGTGGAGAGTGAGCCTGAGAGGGCCATTCCTTGTTTTCCAGCCCAGATGCAGGCTTCTGGGAAAAAGAAGAAAGAGCTCCGTTACCGCAGTGTGATTTCGGACATCTTCGATGGCTCCATCCTCAGCCTGGTGCAGTGCCTCACCTGTGACAGAGTGAGTGTCCTGGGCCCTCCCAGTCACCCAGCACAGGCTTTCTGCTTGTAGATCTCTTCCTAGGGAATGGTGCTGCTCTTTGCAAACCCTGTGGGATGCAGCACCTGCTAAAATGGTGATAGGTGATGGCAGGGGAGGTGTGAGAATCTGCCATGCCAGGGAGACGTGTTTGCTGATCCATGTTACTGAGCTGACCCAGCAGTATCCCATTCACATCAGAAAACTGAGTCCAGTGCTACAAAACCCATGACAGAAGTCAGTGCTGACAGCAGGGACGAATAATTAGCCACAGGGAGTTGCTCCTGCTGCCAGCTCAGGTTTCTAGCCTAGATAAAATCCAAGCAGAGATAAAAGGTGATGAAGGTCAGGTCCCAGCTCCATTACGCGCATGGGAAACCCAGACCTCTTCCTCTTGGATATTTCCAGGTTTCTACAACAGTGGAGACGTTCCAGGACCTGTCACTCCCAATCCCAGGGAAAGAGGACTTGGCCAAGCTGCACTCTGCCATCTACCAAAACGTGCCAGCTAAGACAGGAGCATGTGGGGACAACTATGCCTCACAAGGCTGGATTGCTTTCATCATGGAGTATATCCGGAGGTGTGTTCCCTTTGCAGGACCTCTCTTTTCTGGGATTTGCCCTGCAGTGCTGGAAGGCAGCTGTCCCTAAGCAGTGGTTTAACACTGGAATGTCATTTGGAACCATGCCTTGGAGGACAGTGTGTGTTGCCTCACAGGGCTTTGAGGCTTTTTACGTGGACCAGTTGTCACTGCTCCTCTAGATCTTCCACACACCTTGAGAGCTCTTGTGCAGCTGATCACCCCTCACTACTGCCTTTAGCTCACACTTCCCTCCAGAGCAATTTAATTCCTGGTGTAGTTTTCCAAATAATTTCCAGCTTGAGTAGGAACATCAGCTGAGAGCAGTTGTGCTTTCCCCGCTCCTCTGGGATGTGGGATGAGCTTAGGACCTACAGCTAGAAGGAAAGTCATCATCCATTTGGGCTTTTGTGTGCCAAAGCATTCAGCTTTTATTTATAACTCTTAATCCCTTCTTCTCTGCAGATTTGTGGTGTCCTGTATCCCTAGCTGGTTTTGGGGTCCCGTGGTGACACTGGAGGATTGCCTTGCTGCCTTTTTTGCAGCAGATGAGTTGAAGGGTGAGTTTTTTCAGTGGGGTCTGGCAGCGTGGAGGAGCATTCCATGTGCATTTTGAAGGCAGATTAAATCTAAAAATCCTGCCTTGGTGTGTCATTAGAGACTGGCAGTGCCAAAAGCTGGCAGCTCAGCACCTCTGAGCAGGAGGGAACTTTTCTACCTGCTCAGGGGTGGGAAATCTGGGTGAGAGTGTCCTCAGTGAGAAGCAGGCAGAGCTGTTGGTTGGTTGAGTGCTGTGGCTCCTCAGTTTCTTCACTTTCTCATCCTTCAGCTCAGGAGGACTCACACCATTTGCTGTTCAGGTGTGGTGGGCACTCACCTCCTTTCCTGCTAATTGATTGCATCCCCTTCTTGCCTACACTTATTGAGAGGAATTGTTCTGATCTCTTCTCATCCTGGCTTGCCCCAAAGGCTCTTAATGTGCTTTCTCTGCACTGTCTGGAAATGTAGCTGTGTTGGTTTTGTATGCTCTGAGCAGCTGCATCATGGCTGTCTTCTCTCTCTGCAGGGGACAACATGTACAGCTGTGAACGGTGTAAGAAGTAAGTTGGCATTATCTGTATTGTCTTGCATGTCTGAAGTTTTATTTCTGGAACTTTTATTTCTCTGCACAACTGTCAGAGTGTGTCCTCTGCCTGGACAGTTTTTCTGCTGGAATTCAGGATTTGTCTTGGATTCCAAAGTGAGCAAGACTCGGCCATGCCTTTGCTGTAGAGTCCTCACAGCTCATTTCTTTTCCTCCCTCAGGCTGCGGAATGGAGTGAAGTACTGCAAAGTCCTCCGGCTCCCAGAGGTGGGTAAAAGCACCTTGTTTCCTCATTCTCTTCTAGCAGCCACTGAGGAGGTCAGGAGGCCAGAGGTAGAATAAAACTAGCAGGGTTTTTGGTGGCAAAGTCCTGTATCTAGACCAGAAGAGACTTTCTCAGTCTAAGCTGATGAGCCAGCAGGATTCATGATAAACAGCAAAGAACTCCTGCAAAGATCAGACCCACAGAGATGTGCTGTGCTCCCAGAGCTCCTGTAGCAAAACTGCCCTTTGGTGTCCTCTGTCCTTGATCTTTTAGATCCTTTGCATCCACCTGAAACGGTTCCGGCACGAGGTGATGTATTCCTTCAAGATCAACAGCCACGTCTCCTTCCCCCTGGAAGGGCTGGATCTGCGACCTTTCCTCGCCAAGGAGTGCGTGTCCCAGATCACCACCTACGACCTCCTGTCAGTCATCTGTCACCATGGCACAGCTGGCAGTAAGTCCTTCTCTGGAAGAGGAACAGGATGGGTCAGGAGTGGCCAACACCTCTGCTGGGCTGGAGGGCAGCATGAGACCCCCTCCATTCTCAGCCTGAGCAGCCTCTGCCCTTTGAAAAGTGAACTGAGCAGCTTCTGACAGATCCCCTGCAGCTCTTTCAGCCTCCCCACAGGCTTGGCTCAAACCCTTTCCCACTGTTCAGTCTTGCTGAGAGGCTCTTCCAAGGAAGGCAAATCAGGGTGACAGTGCCAGGCTCTGCTGCTCCAGCAAAGCTTGCCTGAACAGGAATTATGCTTTTTTTTTGTCTCTCTCTCTCTGTTCTGTGCCAGCAGCTAATCCTGTTTGTGCTGCTGACATTATCCCAGGCCTGCCTTCTGTGTGCACTGCAGATCCCAGCAGTGCTGTGCTTTCTGTTGCAGGTGGCCACTACATTGCCTACTGCCAGAACGTGATCAATGGCCAGTGGTACGAGTTCGATGACCAGTACGTCACCGAGGTCCACGAGACCGTGGTGCAGAATGCAGAAGCCTATGTGCTCTTCTACAGGTGAGCTGTGCCCTCAGCTCCCTCCTGAGTACAGAACACCTGGAAATGCCTCTCACAACTGGAGCTGTCCTTTCCCTGCTGCAGGAAAAGCAGTGAGGAGGCTGTGCGAGAGCGCCAGAAGGTCGTGTCCCTGGCCAGCATGAAGGAGCACAGTTTGCTCCAGTTCTACATCTCTCGAGAGTGGCTCAATAAATTCAACACTTTTGCTGAGCCTGGGCCCATCACCAACCACACCTTCCTGTGTTCCCATGGAGGTAAGGCTGCTGGACCAGGGAGCAGCACCTTTTATGCTTCCTGGTGCATTGACAAGTGCAGGAAAAAGCTCCAGCTGCCATCCTGATACAGGGAAGCTGCAGTGGCAGAAGTGCAGTGAAGTTTTCGGCAGAAACTCCAGCCTGCTCATAGAGGGATGAAACAATTACCCATTGTGCTGCTCTGGTTGGAGCCTGGGGGGATATGTAGTGCTGAGAAACAACAGTTTTCAGTTCTCTGTGTTTAAAAACAAACCTGTAGAAAGCAGATAGGGCAGGGTTTATCTGTGTTACCCTGTCAGCAGGGCTGGCCCTCGGGGTTTGTTTGGAGAAGGGAGCTGATAGCACATCTGACTCTGCTGCTGCTTCATCAGCCATGCTGGGGAGCACTCAGTGTTTGTAAATCTCTGTTCCAAATTGGAAATGAAGCACTTGATTAGAAATTGAGGCCGTGGAGTGAGAAACTTCCAGTTAATGAACTCGTGATTGTCTTGTATTAGCAAAGGAAGCAGATTCTGAAATCAGAGTTCTCAGGAGGGAAAATCTACCTTTTTATTTGTGTCTGTTGTACACAGCAGTAATGAGATCCCTGATTAACTCTCCCACTTGCCTTTCCTCCACAGGGATCCCTCCTAATAAATACCATTACATCGATGACCTGGTTGTGATTCTGCCCCAAAACGTGTGGGAATATCTCTACAACAGGTGAATATGGCTGTTCCATTCTTTCTCCCAGTATTTGCAGTGCCCTGATCTAAGCCAGGATGAGCTGTATCAGTGCCTGTCCCAAAAGGACAGCAAGAGCTAAGCCAGAAGAGCACAAGTGTGGCTGAGTAAAGGCAGCTCTGTGCCCTGAGCTGCAGATGCACCTCCCTCACCAGTGTCTGGAGGAGTAAAAAGATCCCTGTGTGTAGGATGCAGGGCTGGGAAGAGTTTCCACTCTGCTGCAGTTCTCCATTCCCCTCCCTCTTCCTGTGGCCAGGTTTGGGGGTGGCCCTGCTGTGAACCATCTGTACGTGTGCTCCATTTGCCAAGTGGAGATCGAAGCCCTCGCCAAGCGCAGGAGGATCGAAATCGACACCTTCATCAAGGTTGGCCTGGGAAGCAGCTGGGAGTAAGGCAGAGGGCAGGGGTGGGAAAGGGAGACCTGGAAAACTCCTGCCTGTTGTCCAGAATGTGATCTACAGCCAGGAGATTGGCCTGGGGGTTCCCCAGTGCAGAGGGGCTGTGCTGACAGAAGGTGTGAAACCATCCTTGTCTCGTGCCTGCTCTGGTGAGCAGCAACAGGGCTGAGGGAGGAATTGCATGGGGTTCTTCTGCAGAATGGCAAGGCCGCCTTACAGTTAATGGAAGGGGCCCCCAAGATCTCAGGACTGACTGAGTCCTTTCTGTATCTCTGTTCCTGCTCTGCCAGCTGAACAAGGCTTTCCAGGCAGAGGAGTCTCCAAGTGTCATCTACTGTATCAGCATGCAGTGGTTCCGGGAGTGGGAGGCCTTTGTCAAGGGCAAGGATAACGGTAAGGATCAGACACTGGGGGTCTGTCAGAGGGGAGAGGGGGAATGGAAACGAGTCCATGTGCTGAGTCTTGGCTGAGCACTGACCCTGCTGGGGTGACAGGGCTGGGCAGGGTTCAGGCACCAGCCACTGGGGCTGCCTTGCAGGTTCCCAGGGCAGGACAGAAATGACAAAGAGAATAAGTTAGGAAAGCATCTGAATCTAGGCAGCAAGGAAATCAGATGATTTTTGATATGTTTGTTCTCTGCAGAGCCCCCTGGACCCATTGACAACACCAAGATTGCCCTCACAAAACCAGGTGGCCACGTGCAAGTCAAGCAGGGTAAGGCTGATGTTTGCTGCCTGTGGTGTTCCTAAAAGATAGAGGAGACTGTTCCACTGGATCTGGCTGTCCATAATGAAGTCACAGAGCAAGATGGTGTTGCAGAGGATGACAGTTCTCTAGCCAGCCCCTGCCTTGAGTGAGCCACTTCTCCAGTGGCAACTCCTGCATGACCAGTTTGCTGCTGTGACTGGTTCCTGTGGACCCCCAGCTCCTGCCTTGCTGCCCCCTGGGCCCCTTCCACCATTCCCCTTTGTGCTGGAGCTTTGATCTTCTGTTGCTTTTGATGTGGTCTTCACATCATACACTCAGCATCTGTTGTGGTCCAGCTTCCAAAGTTAAAACAACCTCATTTTGTGCCTGGCGAGGTTTAGATTGAATATCAGGACAAATTTCTATATGGAAAGGGCTGTCAGGGTTTGGAACAGGCTGCCCAGGGCAGTGGTAGAGTCACCACCCCTGGAGGGATTTAAAAGATGTGTAGATGTGGTGCTTGGGGACATGGATTAGGGGAGGACACAGCGGTGCTTCCAGCAGGGGGTGGCACTGCAGGGGCTTTGGAGGGGACCACCGGTGTCTCCTCCTCCTGGGCTGGGCCTGTGAGGGGAAATCCTGGTGCTGCGGTGCCCTGACCTTTCCCTGCTCGGGCCTCCGGTTACCGGTGTTGTCCCTTGCAGGTGCTGACTACGGGCAGATCTCCGAGGAGACGTGGGTTTATTTAAGCACCCTGTATGGAGGGGGCCCCGAGATCGCCATCAGACAGAACGTGGCCCAGGTGCAGGAGCTGGAAAACCTGCACGGGGAGCAGAAGATTGAAGCAGAGACACGTGCAGTGTGATCTGTGCGGATGGGGCAGGGCAGGGACGGCACAGGTACCTCTGGGGGGGGACGGGAGGCTGGGAATCCTGAGGGGTCCAACGTCCCCTGCTGTCTGGGACTCAGGGTGTGTCCACCACTCCCGGGGCAGGCAGGCTTCCTCCTCCTCCTTTCTTGTGGCTCTGAGCACGGGGTGCTGCTGGGAGAGACTGGGACAAAGCTGTGCACCTCACCTCTGGCTGAAGCCGTGGTCCGAGGCTGCAGCCACAGTCACAGGGTTGTCCTGACCTGAGCCCTCTCCCTTTCCTTTGCTTACACCAAACCAGCACTCCCAGCTTGTCCCCAGTGCACTGAGCTCTGCTCCTTTGCAGGTTTTGCTTTTGGCACTTTTCTTTTTAATTCAAACACCTAAAGATAATGAGCATTATTTATGTTTCCAGTGGGCAGTGTTGCAACAAGAGAAACCTGGTTTTGAGTCTGAGTAAAGCCACGAGGTCTCCCTGTGGTTTTGTGCTGGTGGTGCACAGTTGTCACAACTTCCTAGTTTTGCTCTTTATCAAATTCTTGCAAATTCAGTTGCAATTGACTAAGAAACTTGGAAAGAAGCTACTCCCTCCTCCTCTCACTCCCAAACCCACACCTTCATGGTCCTGCAGAATTTTATTTTCTCCTTGTGTCTGAGCTCCTATGTCCAGCACGTTTTTGGACAACAAAGCTGGAAGGCAAATCCTCCCTCCCAAAGCCTCCTCAGACTGACCCTGCCACGAGCCTGTGTCTGTCTCCAGCTGAGGGGGGTGAAGCTGAGGAGGGGCCCCTTTGTTCACACTGAGCCCCTTCAGAGGGGTCCCTGGGGCTGGGGAGGGGGCCTGACTGAGCAGGGCCCAGGCTGGTGAAGCAGCTTTTTAGGAACAAGCTGCTTCCTGCAAACAAGCCCCCACCTGTGTGCTGAGGTCATTCCAGATGTCCTTTGTGTGTACAGTGGCTCATTTAATGAATTTGCTACCCAAACTACTGCCACCAGTGCAGCCAAGAAGCAGCTGATGGAGGCAGCAGAGACAGCAATGAGGGCAAAAAAGGCCAAACTCCACTTTCTCAGCAGGGCTGTTCTTGTTGGTTTTGTTCCTCTTGCAGCAAGGCAAGAGTTTAAATCTTGGCAAGCCTTGGAGTGCAGTTTAACAGAGGCAGAGAAGGCAGAGCTGCCTCCCAGGGCCTGAGGAGCCAAATGGTGTTCATGGTGTGGGTGATTCCACAGCATCCAGTCTGGCCTTCCTGGTGCCAGACAATGCATGGAGCTGGCACCTCCTGAGCTCCTCATGAAAAATGGGAAAAGGGGGAGGGAGGGAAAGGCTGCTCCTTGACTTAGAGATAGAAGGGGGTAGGACAGGAGAATTTGAGAAGAAAAACGTGGCCTTCCTGGGTCTTTTAGTCTTTTTTTTTTTTTAATCAAAGCAAAAAAAAGCAACCTTGTTAAAAATTGTCTATAATTGATTCAGCATGTTAATTTTACAATCCTGTTCATGGGATGCTTTTTTAGACCCAGCCAGGCCCTAGGGGAGGTCAGAAGATGAGCCACTGTTGAGATTCTCATTGTTCCAAGCTGTCTTTATTCCCCACTGCAGCAGCCCTGGGATGTGCTGCAGAGCCTGCAGGGCTGCATGTCTGTGTTGTCTGTGTTCCAGAGGGTGCTGTACAGACTGTAAAGACACTCCTGTGCTTCAGTGTTAGACCTTGTGCTGAAAGTGGTACAATAAATTCATGTGCATTCAACAAGGCCTGTCTTGCCTGGTGAGAGGGGCTGACAGCTCCAGGGAGCAGGGTAAAAAAATTAAATATAAAATAAAATCCAAACTTCCTGCTGACCAGAGGCTGTGTGGGGACAGATCCTCCTGGGCAGCAGCAAGAGGAAACTGAGGCCACTAAACCATCCTGTGCCCATGGAGAGGGCACCTGCCCCTGCCCTCTGCTCACACACCTCCCTTCACCTTGCATTAACCCCATTTCAGCTGTGTGCCTCAGGAAGCCTGCAGGCTCTGGATGGGATAATTGACCATATTGTTATCCTGGAAGTAACTGGCAAGGGAAGGAGTTGAAGTTTCATTGAGCTGTTCCAGGATTCTACAAGAGTTTCCTGTCACTGCTGCATGGCCAAATACCCCTGCTGGTCCATTGCCCTCCCTTGGTTACACACGTCAGCAGCCTGTTCCCCAAGGAACTTGGCACTGGGAATTAACAGAGCTTCTAAAGCAGCCCAAGGGGCTGGAGCAGCAGGAATTCCCTGCCCAAGTGAGGGATGCAGCCTCAGCTGGAGCCTGAAATGTCTGAAGAGGCAGAACTGGAGCTGGGTAATAAGAGGATGCAGTTTGTTCTTGAGCAGCTTGGAGTAGACTGTCCAAATTTGGATCTTACAAACAAATCTCTCACCTGAGCAACAGCTGAACAGCTCCAAACCCTCCCAGAGACACCAAGAACTGCCCTCCCCAGGGAGGGGCTGCTCAGGGTCCAGACAAACAGCACCAGGGCTGCTTTGGCAAAGCCCTGGCTCTGCTCTGGGTTACCCTGTGCCTCTTCAAGCACTCGAGGGTCAGTTCTGCTTCCTGATTCCATCTGAGATCCAACTGATCCTCACTTCCCCCAGCTCCACTGGAGGCAGCCATGGCATTTCTGTGCCTACAGCTCTGGGAGCCAGTGCCAGTGCTGAACTCATAGCAGTTCTCTGCAAATCATTTTCCCTTTATCAGGTCCCTTTGCCAATTGCAAAAAAGGGGAGCTGAAAGAACTGCTCGTGCCCTGGGGACTGATGGAGCAAACCTCAGTATTATCTGCTTCCTCCCCTCAGGCTCCCAGGAGTTCAGTTCCTGTGCTGCTCCTGTTCCCAGAGCAGAGACATTGCTCTGTTGTAACTGTGACACAAACACTCCATACAAAAACCTTATTTCATTTTCTTCTCCCTTTTTGCTCAGCTCTCCACCCCCAGCTCTCACTCACCCCTTCAGCTGTGCTGTTTCTATTTAAAGTCACCAGTGCTGATTCTGTGATAGATAAATCCAAGTCAGAGCCAGAGGGACACCCCCTCCTATTCATTATTACCCAAAACCAAAGACCAGCAGCCTGTTACAAACAGCCCTGATCTGTCCTGAACTGACAGGGATGTTAATTAGTGCTGGCAAAGAACAACTGAAATCCTCTTGAAGAAATGTAGCAGCTTGACTGTATGAAAAAAAAGCAATCTCTAGATGATTTCTCAGCTAAAAGGACCACCAGGTGTCACCTACTGAGCAGGAAAACTGCAAATCTTTGTGGCTCTTGGGTGGGCTCTTTGCAGGGACCTGGACCAAGAGGAGATGGAGAAGCTGGCCAAGAGCTGGGGGCAACAAACCCATTTTTCTTGTTATCTGGCTGATCAAAAGGGTCCAGTGAAACTGTATTTCTGGAATTAGATGTTTATTTAAATATGCAGATGACTTTGTTTCATTGCTACAAGGTCAATATTCGCTTTCAAATGGAAGCACTTTATTTGGTTGAATTCTGTCTCCAGAAATGAATGGGCAATACCAGAACCTTTTACATTGGCAATGAAATCACAACACTGAGATGCCACCAGATCAGTGCTCAAACACACATACACACACATATACAAATAAAAAAAGTGCTCAACATCATCATGTTAAAATAGAATTTGGCTTCTCTTAGGTTTTCTGACATTTCAGGCAGGAAAACAAAAAACCAAAGAACAATACGCATCAAACTAAATGAACTTCTGAAAAATACTCAGCATTAAACACGACTTTGAGTATCAGTAAATATGTTTCTTCTCTATTTACAGGTGTTAAGAAAGGGCATTAGAGACTTTTGCTGGGGATCACGAAATTTCCTAGGATGTACAGTCCACGCTGCTGGGCAAGATTAGTAAATCCAAGCAGAGTTTTTATAAACCAGTCACATGTTTAGTTCTTCAGCGTTTGCCAAAGGTAAATTCTACAAAAATTATTCATTACCCTGAATAACAGCAGCAGAATAAATGTGTGCAGACTATGAGATATGACTGTCACTATTTCTTAAACAAGATTTAAGATCCAGGCTTTTGGGAACTACTTGCCAAGTTTATAAAAACTCCATACATGGTCTTTTAATAAAACTTCAGGAATCAATCAGTCAGCTAAAGCTAATGCTCCTTCTACAGCACAATTTAGCAACACAGACATTGCAATTGTTCCAATGTTCCACAGAGGCTGACAATAATATACTGTCCACCCAGATTAAATATAGAAAAGCAAACTTTGATCTAATTTTTACATAGATGGCACAACAATAGGTGAAAATGAATTCTTAGCTGCTGATTCAACAGTGCATTGGACACAAGAATAAAAATACTGCAGCTAAAAATATTTTAAGGATATTTTTGCACACCTGTTAATTGTTCAACCCTTTAGATCCCCTGGCAGGTGGAGGCCACAAAGCCACAGGTGCCAACCATGGGGATCCCATTCTACTCTTGATCTGAACAGCTCAGTGACCACAGCAGCAGCAGTGATAAGGTGGTGATTTAAAGGATTCTGACCCTCCAGTGCTGCAGCAGAACAGCCCCAGCACTGGTGCTGCCTGTTCCCAGCACAGTTGGGTTGGGTTTAAATCACAAACCACCTGCTGCTTGGTGCTGGCAACTCTTAAGCACCGTCACACAACAGCTACAGGAGGAACTGTAGCACCAAGGGACTTGGTAAAAATAAAAGTTGGCATCTTAAATGGAGGGAAAGGGACAGAATTATGAACACCACACATAACCCAGCTCAAAAATCACTTCATCCCCCATAGGGATGAGCCAGGCCATCCCCAGCATGGAGAGCCTGAGATTCTGGGATGTGTTTTGATGTGCTGACCCTGCAGGACAGCCCAGCAGGCAGCAAAACAACACTGACCTGCCTGCAAACAAACCCTGAGAGGTTTCATTTTGGGGTCACTGCCCATAGTGGCTTCCATGTGAAATTTCTCAACTTGTGGGGACTGTACAGAATATGCTGGAGTTGGACTAGAGCCAGTAGATTCCCCCAAACGAGGTGTGGATCCATGAATAAATTTGGCCCTCAGGAGCTGTTTAGTGGCAACTGACTCTTGCAGGGCTCAAACATGTCCATGACTGTAAAACCCAAGCAATGGTAACAATTCAGGGGAAACAAAGTTAGAATATAGAAGTTTGTAGAGGAAATTGACCCTTTGTTAAGCAGCTGAGGTCCAGATCATGTGATATTTGGAGATACTGGAGTTCTCTCACCACTCTATGACATGATAAAGTGCAGAATCACTACTGCTTCAAACCAAACCATGTGAGATCAGGGTGGTGACAATTCCTGTCTGGCTGCTGGGTCCAGGTCCACTCCACAAGATGGGAGAAGGAAACAGTGCAGTTTCTTTTTTTTTTTTTTCTTTCCTCTTTTATTTATCTAAAAAAACTCCGTTATTCCAACATGAACTGATGAGAACGCTCAAGAGGTCATGCAAAAAGAGAAGGCAGGTCTGAAATGCTGAAAACCAAACCAACCAAAAAGAAAACTGCAAAGATATTAAACCACGAGCCACAAAATAACGTGACCCTGAGGAAGGTGGGCGCAGGCAAGGCAACAGGGCGAGCATGCAGGCTGAAACCAGAGCCAAACGGGGCCTGTGAGCAGCAACCAGGGCTGCCAACCAAAATGCCACTGAGTGTGTCTGTGTGTGTCTGTGTGTGTGTGAGGAGCAGCAGGAACACAGGAGGGGGCAGAGAGAAGGAGCAGGAAAACGAGTACATACGTGAGCTTGAAGGGTTTCAGGAAACAGCAGGGTCAGAGGGATTTAATACTTGGAATGAGCATCAGCCTGGATTTGAAAAAAGAGAAATAAAGGCTGACAAGTATTAGTGACCTTTTGGGGAAGGCAGAATGTTGAATAATTCATGTGGATCAGATTTAATATTGACCAATTGAGAGCCCAGTCCAGCTGCTGTAACACTGTTCCCAAGGGAGGTTTTCCACCTCCTTTCCACGCTCCCCCGTGAGAGGAGCTGCAGCTTTAGCACTAAAGGCACTGTGTGAAATGTTGATGGACCAGTGTGTACATTCAGATGGACTGAGGGCCAAGGGGACAGAAGACAGACCAGAACATGCTTGGGACTCTCTGGCCACTCCAAGGGCAGCCTCTGCCAGGAGGAGGGAGGGATTGGGTTGGGAGAGGTGTGTTATGTGTGACAGAGGGGCTGTGCCAGGCTGGCAGGAGAGTGGGAAAGGCTGATAAGGAAATCCGAGCCACAAGTAGCATGCCATGGAAAAGAGCAAGCCTCTGAATGGTACTGGGATGGAATTTAGGCCTGAATTTTTCAAGTGGGAACTCCAGACAAGACTGGGAGTCTGGCTTTCCGTGGGTGTGTTTTAATTGCCTGCAGGGTAAACAGACCATTTTGTTTCTCCTTCTGTGACAAGCTCGCCCCGAGGTTCTTGCACCAGCACAAACACCTTTAGGAATCTAAAACATAAGAAAGACAAAAAGAAAGAGACTGGATTAGAAAGAGGCTGGGGGAAATGGGGTCCCTTTAGAGCAGCTCTGCCTGCAGGAGATTAAAGGAAATGAAGCAAGGAAGCATCTACTGGGTTACAGGGCTTGAGGAAGGCTCCTGACTCAGACAGCAACCCTTCACCTCAGCCCTTCCCTCCAGCCTGGGATGAGCATCACTGGGATTCTGCTCTGCTCTGGGAGCAAAGCACAGGAACAGGGCCCTGCCAGATCTGCTTTGTGCCACTGAGAGAACAAACAGCTTTTTCATTTTCTGTCTGCAAAGCAGCACTGCATCTGTTCAAGTGACAGCTCCAGAGACCATCAATGACTCTGAACAACAACAGGAAATTAAATCAAAGAATTTGCAGAGGAATCCAGAGCTTTCCTTTCCACCACAGGGTGCAGAGGCCTTTCCTTCTCAAGGGAAGCCAGGAATGTGCAGGTCAGTGAATCAGCCTAAACCCTCCAAACCCCTCCTCTGTCCATCCTGTTCCTACAGACTGGTGGCTGAGGACAAGTTTGTCCTTTGGCCAAGTGAAGCTACAGTCCAGGAGCGTGATTTGGCCCAAACTGCTGTATCCAAGGGAATACAGGATGAATCCAAACTTCCCTTGCATTTCAGAGACCAGGGGAACCTTCTTCACCTCCTTTGCACCCACTTCCATCAAATCCTTCCAAATGACAGCACAAAGAAGTTTTCAAAGAGCCACAATAAAATATATTTCTTGAGAAGAACTGCATTTGTGCTTAGTGTGGGAAGCAGCTCTGGGCCATTTGCTGTTCCTTGGGAAAGTTAAATACCACTATTTTTTGCCACTAATTATTGCCATCTAGCAGTAACTGCCATTAAAAAAACTCAAAAACCAAAACCTCACAAGAATGAGAAAATATAATGTTTATTAGAAGAAGACACCGTGGTACATCAAGCTATAAAGAGACTCCTGACAGATGATGATTCTTTAAAAAATAAGAATAGAAACAAGACAACCACACTGGCCAGACTGAACAAACCTTAACACACAACAGCAGTTCCTATGCAAGTCCAGGTGCAGGCAGCTGAGTAACCAAAAACACTTATCAACATCAGAGAGACTGAGTAGTTACCAAAACAGCTGGGTTAAGCAGAAGAACAGCCTATAAAACCATTTATATTTATACATATATAAAAGGATAAAAACAATTCAAATTCAAGTAACTTTAGTCTTTAAGTTATTTTATATACAGGTTTTTTTATACTGGGAGAACTAAGGGCATGTATTTAACAGAAGGATTTTAAAAAGCCACAGTCCAGTTTATAGTTACCAATTCCTAAATAATTTGGCAAGCATTAAATAATCAGATATATCCTAGATAAAAAGTGCATCAGCATGGTTAACTTTTACCTATTTATTTATGTAAGTCAAGGCTCTGCATGATGGTTACAGCAAAGAGCAGAGCTGCAGCACTGGCAATCCCAGAGCTGTCCACAAGGAATTACTGATATCATCAGAGGTGAGGGGGAACAGACCCACAGTGCCAAAATGCTCCTCAGCACACGGCTCCAGAATAGGTTTTTATCAAGAATTTAACTTCCCAACCCAACTTCTGCTCCTGCATGTCACCCAAACAAGCACCCAGGCTTTCTGCTGGGAGGGAAGGTGGTGTTTCTGTTGGGTGCAATTCAGGGTTTGTGCAGAGCTGGTTACTCCATGCAGGTTTTTTGTGTCACAGGATTTCACAAGATCCCTCAGTGAAAGAGATTTGTTGCCAAGCAGATGATGAGGTACCATGGTCAGTAACACAGGGTGGTCAGTCTCGAGCTGCAAGGCCCCACCAGTTCCTGTGTTTGAGAGTTCTCAGCACCAGACACCTGACAGGTACAGGAAAGCCCTGCTATGCCCAGGTGTGCACAGAACAGTTTCCTGCACGAGTCCCACTGGGAGCAGAGCCTGCAGCTCTCCTATTCAGAAGGACAACAATGCTGTTTGCACTAAATGGACACAGTCAGGGCAGCACCTTCCTCGGCTGTGACATTTCAGAGCCGACCTGGTACCTAACAAAGTCTTTCAGTGATGGAGATAGGACATGTGCATTCATCTCTTCTAAAGAAAACCTTCTCAAACAGAGCTCTTAAAACAACCGTAGCAGCAAACCAGGAGAATAAAGGGTGGACAGGACAGGCCTATGCAAACCTACTCAGAGATTTTCTGAAGTGGTTTGTGCACATCTGGAAAAAAAAAAGGCAAAACAAGATAGACATTACTGTTCTTTTTGTGACAGGGTTTGCCAACACCCTCTGAGCAGAGGCAGCCCTGTACATGTCACCAGGAGCCCTCACACAGGGACTGGCGGGGCACAGAGCCAGCCTGGCTCCTCTAAGACTACGAGCAGGGAGAGCACCTGCAGCACAACTTACCTGTCCTGCTCAGCTCAGCTCTGACAGCACAGGCTCCAGCTGAGTGAAAAGCAGCTTTTCACAGAGCACTGAGCAGTGGCACTGAGCTGCCCCTGGCTCATGGCACAGACACAGCCTGGCCAGGCAGGTAAGGCTGAGCCAGGGCTGACTCTGCTGCCTGGGACAGTCACAGGGGCTGCTGTGAGCTCCCACCCTTCTGTGGTGCCAGCTGCTCAACCACCTTTCCAAAAGGAGGAAAGGATCACTAAAGTTTGCAAATGCTTTAGTATCTGCAGTGTTATTTTCAGGAATGTCATCACTTCCATTTCGAGGACTGAATCAAGTCACTTCGACCAATACCTTGAAAATCAATTTGCAGCTTGCAACAAAGTTCACCTTTTAAACACAATAACATTTCCTCCAAATCTTTATGCTGCATTCTATGAAAAGTTCTCTTGTAGCTTTTTAAACCAGAGACTTGAGAAATAAAAGAGGTAAACATTATAGCTCCTATACATTAGATATTCACAGCTACATTTGATTTTTTTCCTGAAATTCAGCAAAATTAATGGAAAACCTTAAAATTATCTGAAAAACCTCCATTGTGGCTACAGAAATGGCTGCAGCTGTATCAGCCTTCACCCCCAGCAGAGTTTGCATTTTTACTCTGATGGAAATTGCCTCTGCCCATGCAGAGGGTTGGAATGAGATGGTCCTTTCTAACCCAAACCAGTCTGTGATTCCGTGATTTCCAATCCTTCAGCCTTGGTCTGGATATGAAGGGGAACAGATGATCCATGTTCCTCTTTCAAAGGTTAATAAAAACCAACAGAGGGGGCTGAATGTTTTGCACTCTTCTGCATCTTGACTGACCATGTATTTGCCAACAGGAACATAAAACTACTGTGCTATGGCAAAATAAAACAAGGCCCAGATTTTCACCTGCAGCAGACAAGGCACTGCACTGATTAACACCCAACCCAACACTGAACTGCTCAGCTTTCAGTGCTGGTTTATGGACACAGTCCCACCCCTCTCTTCCTGCTGCCCATAAACCCCAACAAAGATGGTTCAGTTTGTTTTTGACTTGGATGAGACACCTTGTTTCACACCAAGAACTCTCAGGTCTAGGAAACACAACAATAATCTGAAGGATTATTTAATAGTGGAGTTCTAACACGCCCTGATTTGAAACAGGGCTGTATCCCATTTCCAGGTGTTCAGCACTGGCATTTACTCTGCCCTGCAGCACTGCTTCCTTACACAAAACATTTGGGAGGAATTAAAAGCAACAAACAGCAGCTTACAGAGTCCAAACTCTGAATGTCTCCGTTGATCTTGTGTGAGCAAAAGATTAAACCATTAGTTCTGGTCATCTGAAACAGCAAATACATCTGAAATGTAGCAAGGTGGGAGAGAACAGAGGAGCTTTCTGAACGTTTCACTCATTTATCAAGGACCACAGAGTGCTGTGCAGAGGGGTTTTGGTAAGACCTCTCCTTCCCCTTCCGCACACACCACATGAAATTACCACCAGTTTTCAATCCAAAAGGTCCCCAGAACACAACAGGCTCTGAAAAGCTCCCACACAGATACAAACCAGCAGCCTAAATATTCCCTCTATAAAGTTCCACTGAGTGACTCTGGGACAAACAGTTGACTTTGTGGATGTGTCTGAGAAGCCACCTGGGTATCTGAGGAGAGCCTGTATGATCCCAAAGGGCTTTGTGCTTCCTGCACTAAGCTGGGTGTGCAATGGCAGTGACAGTTGAGCAAACACTGTCCAGGAAAGGCTGCATTTCCCCTCTGCTTCCACAGTCCCCCACACTACCCTTCTCTGAGCAAGGAAAGCACGTTTTGCAGTACAACAAGCCATAATTAGTCCACGTACGGAATAATGCACTTGGTGGCCTTGTACAGACTCTTAAAAGGATCTATCTGCAACACAGAGCAGCTTCAGGGTTGGATTATCTCTGTGAAAGCAAATCAAACAGTAATAATAGCATTAAATATAGGTCATAGCACCTTTGGCATTTTTGTCCAAATAGACTTCAACATAGGACGTGGGGACATAGCCCTCCTCATCTTCGTTCCGTCGGATTCGCGTCCACCCGTCACCTTTGTCTTCTTCTATCACATAGAGCATCTCTCCTTCTGCTACAGAGATTGTTCCTTCATTCTGACCTGAAACACACAGCAACAGGGCCTTCAGGCTGTGCTGCACAGCAGGAACCACAGACACGGTGCAGGGAGCTCAGGGCACGCTCAGACCATGCGTGGACACAGCTTTTGGTGCATCACTGGCAGCAAGAACAGGAGTCAGCAGTGAGTATATAAAGAACCAGACAAATGTGACCCTGACAGCAGAGTTTTGGTCCTTTCTCTTGCAGAGTTCCCATCCAACACCCTGTCTTGGTCCTTTCTACAGAATTACCCCAGAGCCTCGCTTGCCCTTTGGCTATTTAAGGTTTAATGAAGGTTTCCCACCTGTCTTTGGCACATGAACTTTAAAAAATCCCAGTCAGTGAAATGAGGGTGAAGTTTGAGTGATACCTTCAAATGTGTAGAGAGCTTTACATGTTCCTATGGTGGGTAGTGGTTCTTCATCATCAAACTCATCATCAAAGTCTGTTGCAGGTATTTTCATCTCAGTCTCCTGGCTTTGCTCTTCTGTGTAACTGCCATCGGGGCTGCTCAAGAGAGGAAAAACACAGCAACTATAGCAACCAACCTCAGCAGCACAGAGAACCACTCGCTCACCAGGCTTGGGGCAAGGGGAGCAACTCCAGCTGGAGCAGCTCAGTGATCCCAGAGCTTGCTTGGAGCTGGCTGTGACTACAGATGGGTGAGAGCCCTCATTTTTACCATTAAAAGCTGTAAAAATGCACTGAGGCTCGCTCACCTTTACAGCAGTGAGCGGGGGGAGCTGTCTCACAGCTCATCACAGCCAGAAACGCAGCTCCTGGAGCTGGGCTGTGCAAGGAGAGGCTGCAGGGCCTCCTGTGTGCCTGCTGGCTCTGGTGGCAGCCCAGCCCCACACAGATACTGTACCTCTCACGGTCCTGGGCACAGCTGTTCACTCCCGATGGGTTCTGGGCCTCGTAGACCCCGCTCTGGCGCCGGGGCTGCTCCGTCCGTGCCGGCAGCCGCCCCTCCACCTCTGCCAGCCAGCCCTGACAGACAGACAGACAGACAGAGCTCACCCTGCTGGCACACTCCTGACACCCAGCCTACAGAGCAGACACTGGTTTGTAAACATGTTCACGTTTGCCTTTGAGTGGCAGTGGTCAGTGGTTCAAATTCTAAAAAAGACTCTTACTGAAAAATTTTGGCCCTGGGTGCTGAGAACACCCTGTCAGAGAAGCAGTTAACAGCCAGCAGGAGATGATGCTGCTCTAGTCACAACCAAGTAAAATGATGTGTGGCTGCTTAGAGTAGTCTCAGTGACACCAGAAACTCAGCAACCACTGAACTGCACGAGAACAAAAGCTGGGGAGAAGGAAAGAGCCACTGATTTCAGACGGGTAGGAAATGGATAGTAAAACCACATCTGAAATTAATGGGCTGTATCTGTTTATGTTCAAAGCATAATGTAGAAAGTGAAGTCTTTTCTCAGCCATCTAATCCTTCTCATGTAATTATAATGGGCTTCATATATTCCAAACACAGCCCTTCTGTTCTGGAGATTTTATATCACTAAGCAGCTTCCTGTTCATGGCAGACTATTCCTTAAAACATATTTCATCTGATGGCTTCTGTCTTGCTGCTCGTCTCTAAATGGTGCTTTGCATTTATGTCACTCTGATTTTCCACAGACATCTGTAACATGATGCTTCAATTTATTTAATTAATTAAATAAGCATCTGAAGCCCTCTGGGCAGTCCAGAGAGCACCACATTTTCTCTTCACCTCCACTTAGCAGTTTGTTTTCTGTGGCCAATTTAACAGTGGGCTGACAGCCACAGGACACAGTGCATGTTTATATTACACAAATCAGCTCAAAGACCCCAATTAATGCAGGTGCTGGTGGAGCCCTTGCCCTCACACACCCAAGTGCATCAACACATCTGGAAAAGCCAGGAAGGCCCAGCTCAGAGCTGAGCATTTGCTGAGCTGCTTTTTACTGAAATGTCTCTCCTCATACCTCGAATTTCTGAACCTCTAATCGCAGCTTCTCAATGTTCTGCCCAAGCTCTGCCAATCTGTGGTCCACGCTCGCTGCATCTCCCATCTGGGGGTTCTTGATGTACACATCTTTCATCTTTGTTAAGGCATCTCTGAGGGGCAAAACAAAAATAAAACACATTCAGTGCAGCTGGGGGTAAATACCTTTAATAAATTGTGTCTTTTTCACTCTCAGGTTCAACCTAAGGAACTGAGAACACCCAGATGGGGCTTTTGCCCTCTATAGAAACATCTATTAAAATGAACAGTAAAATTATTTGCCAGAAGAGAATCTATTCTGTCACAGATGAAAAACAGTGAGTTACTTACAATGTGAGAAGATATTTGATATTGATTTTTAGCCTGACATCGTTTTTTATGTAGTATAACAATATCTACTTGCTGCCCTGGGGAAAATAATAATAAATCTCACAACCATTGCAATCTATAACAGCTCCAACTTTCTGGACTAATATCTTCCCAGTTTTTGGGGCATAGACAAACAGTTGAATCATTATTGTCCATCATGGGCTGACCTCCAGCTGAGAAATAGGGACAAAGATGTATCAATAACAGAAATGGAGTGCAAACCAGAAATTCTCACCCTGCCTGTTGCAGCTTGTCTTTGGCAACCCAAATAATCTGTAAGATATTTACTTGTTTCACACTGCTTAAAAGGAAGCTGGCTCCAGATGGTTTGTGTTTGTCACAGCACAGGGACAGACGGACTCGAGGCTACAACACGTGACCCTGAGTCCAGCTTCACTCAGCTGCTGATGGACATTTCAGAGCTAAAAGTGGAATTATGGGCTGATTTTAGGCACAATCATTCAGATTTTCTCTAGGCATTAGTTGGTGGGAGAGAGGTTAACGAGAGTCCCACGACTCAAGTTCACTCTTTATACTTTAGAGTTTCCCACCAAACTCTGGACAATTGCAATCCTGTGCCTTTGCCTTGTGTGTGTGGAAACTGGGAAAAAGTGTGGGTGGCAAGGAAGTGGGACTGCTCTGTGCCTGAAGCCTTAAGGGACAATGTTGCAAACATATGAGTCACAATTAGAACTGTTTAACTCTTATTTAACTGCTGGTGCTATTTTCTCTGTCATAAACTATCTGCATTTAAACTTCACTCTGCTGTGATTCCAGATCTGATTTTAATGTTGGCTTACCTCAGAACCAATACAGAGCAGAAAGAAAAAACCTACACAGAGGCAAACCTAAGCTACCACAGAGGAAAAAAACAAAGCAATGAGAACGTACAACCACGTGCAATTTTCCTTTCTTATCCAGGATATCAAATATAAAGGAGAAATTTTGGGTTAGTAGGCAAAACAAACAGGTTCTTGAAAGCAGCTGACACAAAATGTAGGCACAGGATGTGTGTGTAGAACTGCAAAGCAGTATTTAGGGACAGACCACTCTTGAAATCCTTCAGGGAAGGAAAGTTGTGTGTCTCACAAACAAAACACGCTGAATCTTTAATGCAGCTGCAGAATGTGAACAAACACAAAGCACAAATACAGGCTGCCAGAATCAATTAGAAGTGTGTAGCTAAAATAGCCTTATTCCTAACCAGAATGATAAATGCAGCCTTGTAGAAAAAGCATTCACAGAAGCACAGGAGTCATCACCTTCCTGCTTCCAGGAAACCTCAGCTACAGATCAGAGACTTTGGATGATGCCACCATCTCATAACAGCCTCTCCTGCTGGGATCTACCCACATCCATCATCACACACAGGGGCTCTGCTCAGTGCAATTTCACTTTTCACTGGAGAGGTTTGACTCACCTTTGATCCATCTCTTTCTGAATGTCCCTGTTCAGTTCATCGACCTTTTGCTGAAGCTTCTTTCTTCTTTGCTCAGGTGGGAGATTGCTGAAGTCTTCTGGGCCTGCTCCCTGCACAGAGTGGAATGGAGGGGGGGGGGGGATAAGGGAAAAAATTAATATTCAGAGTCTGAAAGAATCCTTTGGGACTGCATTTTGAAAACAGCTCACAAAAACCTGTGCAAATCACAGTGCTCTGAAGCAGTGTTATCACTTGTACTGTGTTATCAGCCCCTGAATGGTGAGGAATCTGGGTGCCCTCAAAGTGATCCCGGGACCACATCCTGCTTCCCTAACAGTGGCTAATGGAAGATCAACTGGAGAATTCCAGAATTCAACAGCAAAGCTGAGAAATTATTTTTACCTACACTTTTATCACCAGATTTTTTTTTTAACAGAGCTCCCTCCTCATGGAAAGCTGATCCTTCCTGCCTTCCTTTACTCTGCCACAAACAGTATTCCCAATAAAAGCAGTTCCTGGCTTTTATTCCTGTGCCACAGTTGCACTTCTCCTGTGCACTGCTGCCTGAGTGCTGGTCCAACACAGTTAATTTATGTCAGGGCTGTCCTGAACACACCAAGCTAACAGAAGCATTCCCCACTGGATTCTGCAATTTAAAAAACATGCTGCTTACTTTCCAGGGTCCACATTCCATGCCAAAGTCTCTCAGTTTTTCCTCTCTCACTTGTACTCACATAAAATCCAGAAGTTATATCAAAGCCATGGAATCAGTCAGTTTGAAATCATAACCAAAGGAAAAAAACCATGAAGACCACAGTGGTTACCTTTGTGTGATTCTGCTTGAAAACCCCTTTTCTGCCTTCTGCTGTCTCCTCTTGATTGCCTCAATTTGATACAGCAGATAGATGACACATAAAATACATCCACACTCTTTTCTTCACAGTAACACCTACTTTTGTCTTGCCAGAAGGCAAATTTGGGTGGGCTATACTGAGCACACATCAATGCTGATTAGTTGCACCATAGGGGAGTGAGGCATAACCTTGAATTTGGGCAGGTTTTGCTTGTTTTGGTGTCTGCTCATTCCCTGTCTTGTGTCTAAGGGGGAATATGGGAGAAAGAAGGGCAAACCCACAAAGCTGAGTAACCAAGTTCAGTGCTCCATCAGCTTCCTGAGAGCTTGTGAGCAGGGCTGGGCCATCAGTCTTGCTAAAACACCCAATTTCTCTCTGAGGAGAGTGATTTAGAGGAGACACTGCCACAAAAGCTGCTCATTAGACCCTTGGCTCTGGACTGAATGTGCTGGGACACTGTGACTTTCTCCTGCAGCTGCAGAACAAGCTGTTCAAAACCAAAGTGTGGGGGTGTCAGAGGAGTGGAGGACAACACAGGTCACCTTCTCCTCTGGACTGGCCACTCCAAAACAACAGAGCAGGCCTGATGAAACTGCTGCTGTATTGATTGTCAGTCAAAGATGGCATGTGCTTCTGCTTAAGCCTTGATCATCTGGGCAATAATACACTTAAAATTCTGTTTGTGAGACAATGAGAAAGCAAATTTAAGCCAAATGACTAAGAAAGTTATGGTGATTATGAAATTTTATCCACACGGAGCCCTAACAGTGCTTACATTACTTGTTGTGCCTGGTAGAGGAGAGATCTATTTTAATTTATTCTTTAATGTTTAAATTTTGCTTGGCAGCAACTCCCACATCACAACAGACATGAGAGTGATTCAATCTATTTTATGGATAATCTACACTAAAACCACACACATCTTTTTAAGGCAAAGCATCTGGAGGCAGCTTTGTAAACAAACAAGCACTTACAGGAAAGTCTAGATAACATATTCTGACATATCCTCCTCACTTCTAAGCAGAAGAGAAAGGCTTGAAAATATTCCCAGCTGTACATTAGTAGAATGCAACAGATAAGAGGGAAATTTGGAAAAGTATCTTTTTGGTAACTTATTTTTGATTCTTCAACTTCCTTCAAGAGTTTTAAGCTGGACTAAATCAAGCAGCTTTGTTCACAGTGCTCCAGACCAAAGCATGAGTGTTGCATGGAGCTGCACACCCAAGGCTGGGAGGGGATCTCGCTCCAGGTCAGGAATTTCCCATCAAAAGCTGAAGCTCCTGCTCCAAAAAGGAGACTCAAGGAGCAGTTTTTGCACATGCAGGGCACATTTCATGCTCTCTCAAGCACAAACACACTTGGGCTGCCTCTCAAGTTGTGGACTTTGCCCACGTTTTTAGAAATGCTGCAGCAGTGAGGTGCAGGGAAAGCTGTGCTGTTTCTGATGTGCTGCTCACAAGGTCTCCATGCAGAAAGATATTGAGATTTAGGATTCAAATTGTCCCAAGATGAAGGACTGTGAAAACAGAGGCTGTGTTAGGAGCAGTTTCTGGACTGAAGCTACATGGGAGGAGAGCATGAGCTTTTTCAGCCCCAGTTTTGGCTCTTGCACAGTGAGAATCCAAGAGGAGATTATGAAAAGCTGCTTTTCTCCATCTGAGGTGAAAATGGGTCTCAGCCCTCCCTGCATATCTTTCCAATTTCTGCAATTCCCAGGGAAAGGCCAGGTCAGCCATTTTTGGAGGATTTATTCCTACATATGAAGGCTTAACTCAACTACACAGCACACCAAACTGTGACCAAGAAAATGAGTGGAAATCCAGTACAACTGCATTGGACTCCCAAGACAGTGGCTTGGCAACAGCAGCCAAAAGAAGGTTTGCAAGTACTCCAGGCACTCCCATCATTCCTCAGACCTACCACAGCTCTTCAGTGAGAAGCAACCTTGCTAAAGGAGCCCAAGAAAACCCTTGTGCTGCCAGAGCAGCAGCAGGACCCAAAACTGCCAGAGCTACTCGAGGCAGTTCTGGTGGCCCCATGTGGATGAGCTGCCATGAGCAAGAGAGGCCCCAGTGATGTGTCCAAGCACAAGATACGTCTAGAATGCCAGGATAGTCTGTGCTGGAAGGGGTCTTAAAGCTCATCTTGTTCCACCCCCTGCCATGGGCAGGGACACCTTCCACTGTCCCAGGCTGCTCCAAGCCCCGTCCAGCCTGGTCTTGGACAATTCCAGTGACGGTGCAGCCACAGCTTCTCTGGGCATCCCGTGCCAGAGCCTCACCACCCTCCCAGGGAAGGGAAAGAGCACCCAAAGGCACAAACTGGTGAGGAATAAGAGAACTGGAAGCTGACACAGTTTAGGTGTGTGTCCTCCGAGGTCTCCAAAACGCCATCGCTCGCTGAGCTCTCACGTGTTTGCACAAGGTGGGGCAGCAAACCAGGCTCACTCTCCTGGTGAGGGGCTCTCCAGGGCCACAGGAATGTGGCCAGGCTGTCAGAGACATAGCAAGGCGTGGAGTCTCTCAAGCAAAGCAGTGCCTTGTGCATGGAGTTGAGTACGTAATTTGCTTTCCCAGGTCTGTTCGCCCCTTCCCTTTCCAGCTCAGTAACATCTTTGTCTTACCATACTTCAAGTAACCTTCCCAGCTGCATCCAAGATGGAATTTAGGATTCACATATATGCATATCTCTCAATTTGCAAATTCAAATCGAATCAAATTGAGTTAACCTTGTTGGTTAAGGTTTACAGAACTTTAATTAATGTCATTATTGGTTATTCTGAGGGACTACATAGGGCTGTAAAATGTAGGTGATAACAATACAGATTTCCAGTAATACTGGACATGGAAAGCAAACTTTGCAGCTACTTTACACAGAAAGACATGCATGGCTCTCTGGAAAAAGTCCAGCAAGCACAGAGACCTTTATTTTAATTTTTTTCCCTTATTTTAATGTTTTAATATATAGTTATATAGTAGCAGAATGACCCAATACTGTTTTTCTACATTTTCATAGCCCTAGAGTATAAAAGTGAAAACTAAACTATATATTAGAGTTAATTTTTTAGCAGCTTATTAGAAGACTGAATTCTGATCACCTCTATTAGACTCCAGACCTGTGTATTCAGATTTATCTGATAAAGGTCAAAAAAAGCAAACACAAAGAAGAAACAAATTTAACAGTTAATTTCAGTGTCATGTCACATGTGGCACAGTGCACATTAAAACACACACAGGGAAATTGTGATTAAAACACAGGACAGGCATGCTATAAATGTGCTTACCAGCTTGAGAGAAAGCTTCATGTAAAATTGGAGAGATACAGGGTGGGGGGAGAGAGAGAAAAAACAACAGTGCATCAGTAGAAGAGGAACTTTTTCAGGCTGATGTTACAATAAAATGACACAATCCCCTTGCTGTTGGAAGGCAAAATGGTCACACTACCAGATCTGTGCAAAAGTTCACAAGATGGGCTGGGGCAGCTGCCGTGACCTGGCCACAAACAGGAGTGGGATGTGCCGTACCTGGCACAGCTGGAACAGGGCCTGGACTGACTGACAGCAGCTACAACAACAACAGTGGGACTTCTCACCACAGCAACTGCACTGAGGTGCAAAAACTCACAAGGTGCAAAGGTATGGGTGTCATTTGAGATCAAAAATGTGCTGAAATGCAGCAGCCACTCCATGGAAGGGCTCTGGGGGGCAGCCCCTGAGCCAAACCTTGGTGCAGAGGTGAGGAGGCTGCAGCATCACCCAGCACTATGGGACCTCCAGGGAATGTCTGCTTCTCTGGCTACAGCCGAAGAACAACACCCCTGGAGTGTCCCTGTGGACTGCAGAGTGCTGCCCAGGCAGGCTCAGAAAGCCCTTTCACATTCTTGAACAATTCAGAAACAAATACTCAGACTCAAACGTACTTTGGCCATAGTCAGACAAGGTCAGGCCCAAGGAGGAGGAGAAAAATATCTATTCTCTTGACACCAAATTAGTTCTATGACAGCATGGCAAGACATTATTCAAACTCCTTAAATGATATACATGATCTAACTCTTCAGAAGTCACCACATTTCCTGGGACAGAGCCCAAACATTATCTTTTAGCTACTCTGGGAAAGCAGGGCTGAAAGCAGCGTGTGCCCATGGAGCAGCATCTCTGCCCTGCCTCACCTGCACACACAGCTCTGGGCAGGTGCCCCAAAAACTCCCAGGTGAACACCTGTGCCTGGGCACCCAACAACCAAAATGCCCAGAGCCTCTTCCAGCCCTGCAAAATGACAAAACAGCTGCAGTTCAGAAGGATTTCCAAGAGATAGGGGGACTAACAATGCTCAGTTCTGTGCCAAGCACAACCGAGCTGCTGCTCCAGATCTAAAGCCAGATAGAAAGGGAGAATCCAAACTCCATCCAGCCTCCTCCTCATCCTCCTCCAGCAAGGGCACTGAGCTGCTCTGCCAGCTCTGTGGGAAGTTGTGAAATGCTCAACCTACCCAACACACTTGAGGTGCATAAAAGCACTCGCTCTGTGTTAACAACAGCTGAAAGGTACAAGCTGGGAAATGCCTCTCTCCAGGCAAGGATTTGTGCTGCCAGACTTGGGAATCTCCTTCCATTCAGTTTCTCTGTCACTACCAACAGCTCCTGGGAATGGTGTTCTCAAAGAGATGCTCCATTTTTAGCAAAACCACAATTCTTTAGGATTGGATTTAAAATAAAGGCTTCACACCTCTTGTGGGCAGCTGATATAAGAAATACACTTCTTTTTCCCAGAATAAGAATTCCCATTAGTTACCAGGATTTGTACAGTAATACATGGTCTTGAATAACAGTGAAATGCTGCATGTCAACTGATCATTCAGTGACAAGGCAGCAGTGACACTTCCCTCTGCAGTCCAGTCCATCAGGGAACAAACACATAATAATAATCACAAAATTCACCCTCTGAGCTAAAGAGGCCATTAAAAAAATAAAGCAAACAAAACCAATCCATTGGAGAGAGCAATCATAGAAGGAGAAAGAATGGTCTGAAGAAATTCAGTGTAGGCAGCTTGTGTTTGCATCATTGCTTTAGCACTCCTGTGAACTTTAGCATAGACATGATCAGCACAAATTGAGATTCTTGTACATAGATACAGACAAGACTCATGGTGCAGAATAAATATTTACCTATGAAGCACTCTAAAAAGGCACAAATGTAGGCTACATGCGCTAGTGGCTAAACACTACTCACTCTAAAGGCACTAAATACTGCGGAGAATCAGCTGCATCAAGGCTATTCTTTTGCTGCAAATTCAGCAAATTTGAAAGGGATTACAGACACTGTATGCCCAATTCTTATGCTGTTAAGTATAACAAAAATAGAGATCTTATTAATAGCATTTCCAAATAGTACATCAGAGATTGTTATAACCAGTATAAATAAAGCAGTTCGTAGGCTGGAAACAATGAAATGCTGAAATAAGTCATATTTGCAGTTTTCCATTTCTGAAATTTATTGGTAATTTTACGTGACAGTGATTCAGTTTCTATAAACAAATATAAGCAGATTGAAAATAAATCTGCATTAAACACTACATAAGTACTTTTGCCCATTGTGTTGGGTTTTCACAGCTAGAAACTTGCTCACAGCTCTTGGGAGAACAAAGGCATTTCCCCTCCCCAAAGTGATCAAATAAATTACATTTCCTTGAAATGAGCAAATGCGTTTCAAGCTGTCAATTTAAACCAAGCCTAGCTTAGTCTTGCAGGGAAAAAATGAAGAGTCTAAGAGCCACAAGCTTCAATAACACATGAGAGAGCATGAAAGCCAGCAGGTCCATGTGTTATTGGACAGTCACGGCCACCAACCTCACTTACAGAAAACAGGGTTCAAATAAATCACTGGACTCCCATACAACCAAAAGGTAATTTTTTTTTCTTTTTCTTTTTTTTTTTAGTGGCCCTGTAACAATCTCCCCATCCTCTGTTTTATCTAAGCACCAGATTCAGAGGTCACATATCTCGATTCCATGAACTATCATCATTACAGACAGTTCACAGAAGCTTCCAAAGGCTCCAGGGAATGCTCCACAACCAAGGCACAGAATTCCTGTCCATCAGGGCTCGTGATGCTCAAGCCTGCATTCATTAAATAATTTAGAATAAATGTGCAGAACCTGTTTGCCGCACTTTGAATTTCACAAGTCCTGCTACTTTAATCGTGCCAATTTCAGCATTTCCAGGACTAGCAGACGTTCTCTTTCCTGCACATCACACCGTAAGCTGCCACTTGCCTCCCACCAAATTTTTCCTTGGCTCTTTGACAAAGCACATTCCCACAGCACACTCGGGGCGGCGTTGTAAGTGGGGTTAGCGACTGTGTAGCAACAGTATGGGCTGATCACACCATACTCAGACTTACAACATATTCCCTAGCCTCAACGGCACACGTGGGTGTCCCTAAAGTCCTCTTCATGAGTTCTTTGTGAATATACAAAGACTGTGTCTGCTGGTGAGTCAGCAAGAGAAAACACACATTGGTTACACTGGGGGTGAGCACGGCACCTCTGCGTTCACTGCTTCTACAGCAAAAGACAGCTGGGTGTTTAACTGCCCTCAAAGTGGGAGCCTCCTGGGAGCCAGGTGAGTATTAAGAGTTCAGCATGCTCAGAAAGATCAGAAGACATGGTGTTTTTAAATGCTTGTTTAAATATCAAGGTCAGAAAACATCTCTCTCGGTGCTAGAACAAACCATGGATTTAATGACCCCACCCACCGAAAAGCCCCGGTCTTGGCACAGAGAGAGACACTGGCATTAGAACAAGGAGTATTCCCAGGGCAGGGAGCAGAGCAGCTTGGAGAGGGGGTGGTTTGCTTGCTGTCTCTGTGTGCTCACACAACAACCAAGTGCTGATAGTGGGGCAGGTTCAGAGCTCGGTGCGGAGGGACAGGAGTGCACAGAGTGTCAGAGGAGACGGGCGGGGAGGGACAACAGCAACGGGTGCAATGGAAATAAAATCACATTGTAATGAAGTCAACAACTTCCACTAAAAAGGAAACCACAAAATTTCCTCTGTGTGCTTTATGGAGCTTGGATACTGGCAGCAATGTCTGCCCCAGCTCCCAGACCATCCTCCCTCCTCGGTCACTTCCCAGGCTCGGGGGGAGGGAGGAAGGCCAAGCCCACCCGGTGCACACGGGGTCATTGGAAGGTGTAAGTTCTACCCCTGGATGGTGTTAGTTTGGAGGATTGCTCTTTTAAAAAAAAAGATGCTGAAGTTACTGCTGCTAGAGCAATAAAACAAAAGAACACAAAATTAGTATCAACCAGCAGAATACCGAGTTTCCTTTGTCCTCAAAATGGAATTAGAAAAAGCAGAGCAAGCATAAATGAAATTATAAGTTATGTAACTGGTTCCTCATTCTTTGTGCTCTTCTGGCTTTAACTTCCCTAAAGAGATGAACATGATTTGAAGTGTTACACTAATTTTATAGCATCTTTTTAATCAGCTATTAGAAAAAACACTCACAAAAAATGTATGAGAGGTTTTTTCCCCTTCTCCCAGTTCTGATCCATAATAAGCGCTCTAACAGTTTTATGGTATTCTCTATAATGGAATTTCTGCTGCTGGGGTTAGAAGAAAAAAGCTTTGAGGAAAATACAAAAATGTGATTAGAAAACCATAGACACTGACAAGAGTCAGCACCTAAATATTTGATTTTCTTTTTTTTAAACAGACTAGGATTTCATATTGGCAGTGACCAGTGATACCGGTATTGGTGCCTCCACATTAACCTTGCATCTGTTGTGAATTGTTCAGGCATCTGTTTCCTTCCATGAAAACAAGATTCATTGGATTTTTGGGTTGGAAGTAAAATTAAAACCAGACTGGGCACAGGACATATCATAGCTAATTATATAATTTGTTTTAACAGTCACCAGTGATTTTGCCAAACGCAACATAAGATGCTAAACCAAAATTTTAAAAGGAAATTGCTAAAACACACTGCCTCTCCAGACACATTCTGATCTCACAGATTTCATGGAGGAGTTGCATGGGAATCCATTCACGTGTTATGTTTCAAGGATCAACTACAATGTGCAATTCCTGCTGCTGGAATTTATCCTGCTACGGTCTTAGAACTTGCTCATGTCAAATAGTTTCTTTTCCTTATTCCTTTAGACAGTGCAAAAAAGGAGGGTGAGCCCATTTTTTCTGAAGTAACTTTTTTTCCCTGGGTTTGTTGGAATTGAGAGCTCAGGTTATTAAGAAATCCAGGAAGCACCTGCTAGGCAATTTGGCTGAATACTCTAAAAGAAGACTTAAAGAGCCTTGTGGGCACCTTCACTGAAGGTGTCTGGAGTGGAATTCTGCCAAGGAACAAACCCAGCAGTGCAAAGACAATTCAGAGCAAATGAAATGATCCAGAGTCCAAACTCCTGTTACACTGTGCTGCTCTGCTGGTCCCTGCACGACCTTCCAAAAAGTTCTTCCCTGATGCACAGATCAAATGTTCTGTGCAGAGCAGAGTTCCACCCTAAATCCTCCTCATTCCTCTGGTAACATCACAACCCAGTATTCCTGACATTAATGCTCATGCTCCTGAGCAAAATTCAGATGGTTTTGCATTTTACAGGGGAATGGGAAAGAACTGAGTAAAGGAAATCTTACTAAACTTACTAAGGTAAAGCAGAATTAACAGTATTATCTAGCTGTACCTAATATAACAGGGGTCACATCAACTGAAAACAAATACCAACCACTCACTTTTCACCTGATAAATTAAAAGGATTTGTGGGTGGGTTTTCATTTCCTTTTTGCCTGGTTAGAATGATTTTATTTTTGAAGGTCATATGGCACTTTGATGATCCCTTAGTTTGACCATTCATAAAATAGAAATCACCAAGGACCTATAAAATGTAAATTTGACAAGTCTTCAGATGAGACAGAGCAAGCTGCCAGAGGTTTGCAGCCTCTCCTCCTCCTCCATATCTCTGGATGATCCAAGGGGCCTGAATTCATCCCTCTGGGATAAGAGATGATGAGCTGAACACTGGACTTCAAATCCATGAGATGAGTCAGGCAGGAAAAGTATTTACATACAAACATCCTGGTAGATGACAGGGGAAGGAAATGAAATAGCAAAAGAACACAGTGAAAGGTTTAAATGAAAATTTAGCAATAACCCTTCATTGTACATTCTCACTGAATGTGTCAGCAGAAATCTGAGGGATTCCAGAGAAGACTGTAAGACATTGTTCTCATTACTTTGCCTTTCACACAAAGCACTTCAAACTATATGGCATGCAGAATTCTTAAGGTGTGCTTGGATTTCTTAAATAGTTAATAAATAAAATCATGACCTTCCTTCAGGAAATACTAAAAGCAATTAGTTATAATTGCTTATATGGCCAAGCAATCAGTCCATAGAGATTTATACATTTAAAATAGAAACTGGTGAAGTGCCCATGCAACTTCAAACCAGTGTTTTTAAGTGAAATAGGAAATATTCAGCACTATTTTCAATGTCCTGTTCTCTGAATTGCACTGTGGAGCATTAGACTGCAGCACAGCCCCTGAGCTCCAGCAGTGCCTTCACCCCAAAGTGACCCAGCACTGCCCAGGACAAGGAGGACTCCCTCCAGTTGCCCCCCCTGGAGTGGTGCCACCACCCAGCACTTCCTCAGCTCTGCTGCTGCACAAGCAGAATTGAAAGTCTGTCTCCACCTGGAAAAATCACAGATAAAAGATGCTCTGAGCCAAATTGCAACTGAGGAGAGACAGACATGTACAGAGCCTACCTTTGGACAGCTCAGAAACTTCCCACTTCTCTAATGAAACAGGGATGGGAAGAACTGGGATTTTTTGGGTCCTGAGTCTCCCATTAAATGGCAATTTTCTAGCAAAGAACTGAAACTGTTTAAAACATCTTTATTTTTAACTGTTCTGTCTGTACCCAGACGAGACAGTGCATTGTTTACACCACTATTCTCTGTTCTTTGTAACCAACCACTGAAGTTCCCCATGGAAATCATCTCTGCTTTTATACAGCTCCAGTCCTCAATCCTAAATGAGTGCCTGGAGCAGAATTTGGGCTTTTTGAAGTAGTCATTTCCTCACTGTTACTGTCTGCTCTAAAAAACATTTAAAATACTGAACACTTTTGTCTCCTTCCTGTAATTTTTACAGGAGAAAATAATTCTAAGGACCTTCACCTAGAAGGCACAGCCATGCTGTGCCAGCAAATTTTCAGTACAACCATGTGTGAGTTTCTGGGAAGATAAGAGTCTTATTTTGTTTGAAAAATGGCAAATTTTATCTCAGGGACCTGGCATTTTATTTACTGCTTATGAAGACCACCAATGAGAGGATTTAATTCCACACAAATGCTTCAACACTGGTTTATGAATACAACCACAGCTGCTGTCAGCAACAGGAACAGCAGCTGATCTGGAAAACCTCAGGCCAAATTTCCTTCCTTATCAGCAGCAGAGGAGACAGGGACACTGAGCTTGGAACAGTGGTGATGTGTCCCCAAGTGTTGGTCCAGTGAGTCCCCAGATCAGCCATGGAGGCTTTCAGCATCCTTCCACCATACAGTGCTAAACCCAGAAGATAATTTTAAACTGTGCATGATGGTGCTGGGAATTGGGTCCCAGTCTCCCCTGTCCTGGCAGCCCTGGGTTAAAGCACACATGGAGCATGGAAACGACTTTGTTACCATCCAGAGTCAGTTCACCTTCCTCATCTCACCAGTTTCTGCTCTCAAGACTCAGAGTTATTAAACAAAGCAACACTAGCTCCTGCACCACGAGCTGAGCCCAAGTGACTGAACAGAAGCTCCCACTGCTCCAGTGACAATGTCAGATGGTGCCAGACTGAACTTTTACCAACTGAAATCACAATTATCTTCTAGAATCCCTCCTAATTTACTTTTCTCCTTCTGACACAGACATTGAGCTGAACCCATCCTGCAGAGAGAAAAACTAATGACTTTGACTTCTTACATGAGCATTACTCAATGGTCTTGTAATGCTCAACACTCAGCTCCTCCTTCCATATTTTGTCCAATCCCTCCTCCCTCAAGACACCCAGATGGGTAATTTCCATCAGCAACTGTACTTTTTGTGGTTTCATTGTGGGGGTTTTGACTACAAATGGCTTAAATGTTGGGAACCCTTGGATTTGTCTGCATGTTATGATAAAACACAATGGAACTGTTCACAAAAGAAAAGTTTTTACATAACAGAACGTGCAATAAAAGCGCAAGAAAGAAAAGAAAGAGAGAAAGAGAGAGAGAGAGGTATCCAGAGGAGAACTTACCCCGCGCTTTAGGCTCCTGAAGCAGTGGATTTTGGGTTTGGAGGTCATGAACTCGTTGAAGCGATGGGAGAGGGGTTCCTTTTGCTGCTTGGGAGACTGGGGGCCGTTGGGAACAGCAGAGGGTGAGGCAGAGGCAGGGGGAGGAGGAGGGGGCTGATGGGGGGATGTTAAAAGGGACATAAGCTACGTATAAGAGATGGAGAAGTGACAGAATAAAAACCAAAATAAAAAGATAAAACACAAAACGAAAATAAGCATCAAAACCAATATTTGAAATCCAGAGAAAAAAAAATCCAATTAAATAATTAAATATTAAAGGCCATGGTTCAAAAGAGGGGAGAAAGCAGTGGTTAAGAGTCGTGTTAAATGAAGAGTTGTGATAAATGAAAGATTTAGTAAGTGATGCAACAGAAGAGTAACACAAAAGTATTCTGAAGGAAGCTCATGCAGACTCTTCCATGCAGCACTATCCCCATAAATTGCCCTGTTCTGCTCTGTGGACAGCTCGGAATAATGCATATGGATAGAGCTTTCAAATACCTGAATTTAAATGGATCAGATAAGGAAGGTACCTTAGTGCCCAGTAGCGTTTCTATTATCTGGAAAACAACAAACCACATTCCTTCCTGCTTCCAAATCATACCTCAGCAATGTGCATCACACTTCACTTGTACAAATCATTCTATGAATTTGCTCAGGAGTTAGTCCTGGTGGTGTTTTTATTCTGGCTACACTGATGTAAGCACCAGACAGCGAGCCCTCTCTCACAGCAGCACTACACAATGACCCCTTGTGAACAGGGAGATTCTTTAAACTCAAATTTAAGTGGTTTGGTAAAGGGTAAGAGCAAGAGTGAGGTTTAAAAAGAAAAAAGAAGCTATTCTGGGCTTCCATCAGTGTTACTGAAGCCTGATTGAGTCCAGTCCCCCTGACACGTCCTGGTAACCCCCCAGATAAATGCTGCCATGCATTATGGTGTAAAGTATGACAGTGGAATGAAAAAGGTTTAATGGATACATAAGTTAATATGGTCTTTTAAAAAGTCAACTGCTCAGTTAGTTATGCTCCATTAGTTGTGCTTCAGAGTGAATCCCAGCAATTCCCTGTTCCCAGCCACCCACCTGCTGACCCCAGTGCACAGACTGGAAAGACAACGCAAATGGAAAGCCAAGGAGAGTTTGAGGAGTGTCAAAACAGTAATGCCACATTGAAGCTTCCCACAGGTAACAATGTTAGTTGGCACACATGGCACTAGGTAAGTGGTTTACAACTCCTTCTCTGAGTTAGGAACAGAAATGGACCATGGCAGAGACATGACAACTTAGGTTAAATTAATTTAAAAACTGCAACATAATTAATGAAATTATACGAGAAAAAAAATTAAAGATATAAAGAAATTTAAGTAACCAAAGACTAAACAAAACACCATATTAAGACATCAGTTATTAAGTTTCTGAATCTAAAATTATCTTTAAAAAAAAAACTAAACTTGCCAAGATTACTAGACAAGACACAGGTTATCAACAAAACACATACTACCACCAAGCTCAAGTTTGCAAATCAGTACCTTATTTTTCTTGATGAATGGCCATAACTTGCCCTTGGATTTGCTACCAAACTTGGGCTCTGACTTCCCATCCCCTCTGGAGTTGGAGAGGCTGGATTCAGACACTGTCCTCTTCATGGGCTGTGTGAAATCCTCGAAGTCGACGTCTCCCGGAGGCTCGAACCCCGATTTAAAGGCTTCTATCACCATCTGGGAATCCTGCAATGGCACAGGTCCAACACAGGTTAAACACCTCAGCTGAGGCTTCTCGTCAAATTGGGGCACATTAAGGCAGAATGAGAGAGTTTGTCTGTGTGGGACCAACCCTGAGAGTGAGCAGGCACCCCTTCCAGAGCCCAGGGTCAGTACAAGTGTCTCCACCTTCTGCTGTAAAGCACTAAGAGCTTATTAAATTTACTGACTAGGAAAGCAAACCCCACTTCAGTACCTGAGCAGGGAAGTAACTCCTACCAAAGATTTAAGGTACAGATTTGCTGGGACACAGCTGTTAGCAAATCAGAGGAAAATCTCAATAAATACTCCTATATAACAGAGCTCTTGTGTGATCCCTCTGCCACAAGTCAACAAGTTGGTTGTGAATTTAGTGACAGTAAATGGCTGTAAAGGTTTCATGGGCTTTACCCAACATCTGAGCAGTCCAAGGTCACAGCAGCAGCCTGGCACCCTGGTGTGGGAGCCACTGAACCACATTCCTTTTTGGCATTGCTAGGAGGGGTCCAAGTGAGCCACAAACTGGCTGTAGACTGTGTATAATGGCTTTGCTCTTTTGGTTTGGACAGAGGGAAAAGAAAAAACAACAAATCAAAGCCAAACCAATCCATAGGATTTTTTCTACTCAAGTCTACAAACAAAATTAATTATACATAAGATCAAATTCAGACCTCAGCTTGCCAAATGCATTTAAATCTAATGGACTCAGGAAAAGAAATATCCTAATAGACTTCTTATCTACTTTTTTTGGGGGAAGAGAGATGATGTTATACTCTAACAGCTGTATTCCAAGATCACCAGAGAAACTGTGCCTTGGCACACAAATATCTTTTTATTCTCTAGAGAATCACTGCCCTGTTACATAAAGAGAACTTGTTGCTTTGAAGGCATTTCACAGGTTCTGTGAATGGCTGTGGGTAAAATGCTGTTCAGGAGAAATCCAGTGGGATATAAACATATCCAGAGGCCAGACTCAATTGAGCAAAACACAGATACAGAGAAAGCTTTGCAGAAGCATTCATGGGATTGTGAAGATCCACAGGATTTAAGATCCTCAGTCTATCAGGTGGCACCATGAAATTCCTACACGAATTTTAGGGAGGTAGAACAACACTTTCCATTGTCCTATCCTTGTTTGACATTAAAACTTCCTGAGATCTAAACTTGAAACTATTTTTAATGATAGACATGAAAGCAAGATGAAGAAGGATTAGAGAAGAGAAGAGTGGGAAAGGCTGAGAGAACTGGGATTGTTCAGCCTGGAAAAGCGAATGCTTTGGGGAGACTCAGCTGTTGCTGTCCAGTACCTAAAGGAAAGATGGAGAGAGATTACTGCAAGAGCCTGGAGTCTGTGGATGCCCCTTCCTTGGAAGTGTTCCAGGCTGGACAGGGCTGGCAGCAACCTGGGAGAGAGGAAAGTGTCCCTGCACATGGCAGGGGGTAGAACTGGATGGGCTTTAAGCTCCCTTCCAACCTGAACCATTCTGATTCTGAGAGATTACACCATGTTATATTAAATACTCCACTGGTATTTTATCCTATACATGGAGCTTTTCACTTTTTCCCCTCTGAATTCTACAGTGTTCCTTTCATTTGTTCAAAACATCATTCCACTACAATGGAGCTAAAAATAACCAGCATGCTCCATATATCACAGAGATAATGTCATAACAGGAACTCCAAGCCCATAACAAATTTATTTTATCTGCTGCTAGAGCCCTCTGAATCAGGTTCTGCACAGGTTCACCTGGCAGTCACCACAGCTCATGCTTGCCACACGACCTTTGTGTTGTTCAAGTCGTTAGAAAGGGGAAATGGGAAAAAAACATGTTTAAAACTGCCTTAGAAACAGTAACAGAGAACCAATTTTGCCTGCTAAATCCAGGCAGTTTCTATTGGTATTAACAGGAACTCTGCAGTGCAGTGAGGGCATAAAGCAATCCTATTTGCACAGTTGCATGTTTAGTAACTAATCCAGCACTTTCATTAGAATCAACAAAGTTAGAAATTACTGCTCCAGAGATGAAAAAATCCTAGACGATATTTAAGGAAAAAGAACTCTTGATGAACCTGTTTCCAGATAGAACACACTAAAGCCTTTGTAGCTGCTCAGATATAACTGTTTTAGTGAAATGCATTTTTGTCAGCATGGTGTTTACAGGAGATCCTGGTAAATCCAGTAAACACTCAAAGTCATCACTTTCCAATGTCACACTTGTGTGTGAGCCATCATGGACCTATTTTTGTGCAAGAGAATATAAAATTCACCCTGATTCAAACATCCAGCTTAAGTTTCATGTGTGTTTTGCTGAGATATGAATCTCCCCAGCACGATTCCACCATGCAGCACCAAAAGCTGTACCTCAAGCAGGGTATGTTGTTCTAACATGGGAACCTGTGCCCCAATCCCTCCTTATCCCACTCAAAGAGTGGATTTCAGATTCCTGAGTTTCCTGTGCTGTTCTCTGTGAGAGCAATTACTGAACAGAGAGTAGAGGATTAATTTCAAAACTTCAGCCTGGGCTTTCTGCTGCCAGTTCATGGCTCTGGGCACTGAACAGCTCAGAAAAGATTCCAGTGACAAACATGTATGGGAAACTCAAACAGGCAGCAAGACACATACTGTCAGCTTTTGAAGCACTAACGTGATCCATGAGAAAGGCTGGAAGAACAGAGGCTTCATGTAGGAAGGGAGCAGATCATGCTGCAAACAAAATAGAAAACACATTTGCCCTTGTGGTCACTGTACATCAGGAAGCTCAACTGAAATCTTCATCAGCCTTTTTATCAAAGAGGTGTCTTTGCATCCTAAGAAGGAAAATGTTGTTCAGAAATCAAGATTTGCTCATTTACAGATTGTCAGCAAACCTCAAACCTGCAAAGAAATATTTTACAGGAAGGTTTTGCAATAGCTCATGTAGCCAATACTTCAAATATTTTCATTATTATAAAGCTAAGTGGAATTAAGACATTTCTGAAACATTCAGTGTTCTATGAGACATAGAAACCACCTTTAAAAGAATTGGTGATTAAGCATCTGAAATTATGTCCAACATCACATGCTGAGGCCTACTTTTAAATTGCAGTATTTCCAAAAGTAATTATCCTAATAAAATGAGAGGATATTCCTTAAAAAAAAAGAAAATCAACAAAAAATTAAGAAGTACCACAGGAAAGGCATTTCTGGGTGTTAAGTAGATTTGGGAAATAATCTGAGCACATCCTGCCTCAGACAAAGCAGCTTGGGACAAGAAGCTGTTCTTTGCTTTAGTTCCGTGACTGCAAAGCTCCTGTGCAGAGTCTGGACCCAGGATTTAAGTCTCCAGAAATTTGAGACCAACACTAAATATGACAATAACCAACAATGCACCACACTTACATTCTTGTGATCCACTGATTCTGCAGCCTTTGTTATCTCATCCAGACACTTGCCAATGATAGGGATCACCTGGCGGTCGACTTCTGCGAAGGTTTTCATGGATTCACCTATCCTCACGATTCTTCTCTCCTCCATCTCTTGTATTTTCTAAAATATTACATTCCATTCAGGTCAAACATCAAGATTAACTTCACAGTTTCACCCAATTTTCCTCTCCAGCTTACATCAACTACTTTAAAACTTAGAGATTAAATATATTTTTAAGAACAAATTAGGACAGCTGTTCTCAGGAAGGCACCAAGTGATACTGTTCCCTCAAACATCAAAATGTCATTCTAAAAGTAATCTCTTTTACTATTGCTGGAAATTTTTCAATTAGCTTTTTATGTTAAAAAATGCTGATTTTGCCAAACCCCAGCTTTAGACTTTTTGTAAGGATGGTTCCTAAGGCTTTGAAAAGAATTTCTGCTACAAATTCTTTCATTTTCTGTGCACGTTCAGAACAATCTTATTTTCTTTCCACTGTAGAATCCAAGGAAACAAAGACTTTGATGTCTCCCCTTCTTTTCCATAGAAGGTAATTTGTGGTGTTTAGGGAGCCCTGTGCATCACATTTTGTTCACAATACATCACATATTGATGTATTGTATCCTTGTACAATAAAAACATCACACTGTTCACACCACAGCTTCCCAACACATGCTCCTTATTGCCCAGTGGATTCAGTTCCAGGATCTCCAGCATCTCTTCCAGGGGCCTCTCCTTTACCACGGAGGGAAAGTGAACATGGCATAATTCTAACAAATTACAGTAGGATACAGAAGGGCAGGAACAGGAGCAGCCTGTTTCACACTGGACTGCAGGAGCAGTCAACTTCAAAATTCCCTTTGCCTTGACTGATCCACAAGCAACATCAGTTCTTTACAAAAAAAACCTTATTTCAACATCTAAAAGAAAGCCTTGGAGCTCACTGGTGCCCTGATAGGGAATAGGGCACACCTGCAGGATTTCAACATGCTCACCTACAGATCAGAGTGCTCATCAGCTCCAGTATTTCCTTGATTCCAGGAACAGTTTATCTCAAGGCCTTGGTTTGAAATACCATGAGGTAAAAGAGGAGGTGTCCATTCAGCAGTGGGTAAGAAAGTGCGTGTTTGCCACGCCAATGTCAGCTACTTTCATCTGATGACAAGCATGTGACATTCCCCCCTTGAAAAGGGTGGATTTTCCCCTTCTGATGCTTCTGACCCATTACAATGGAACAGTCATTTAGAAGTTCTGTTCTACCACATTAACCTCAATTCATTCATTCATTCAAGCACAAACTCAGACCTTCACTCAGAATGAATCTGATGGCTTTTTAATCCTTCCTCTGCAGTCTGTCCTTAGGCACCCTGAGACACAATCAGTGGCTTGCTAAAACCCCTTTGGATTCACTGCTGCAGAATTATTGTGGTTCACATTGAAACATCTGTGCAGTCTGGTTTGAACACAGGTTAAAAAGGGCTGTGGGACTTTACAGATGCAACAATGCCCAGCTGCCTCCTGCCCCAACAATGCCAGTGATGCTCTCCCTCATCCCCAGCTGCACAGACACAGGAGCTGAACAGAGAAAGATTGTGAGGATTCCAGAGGGTGTCCTCATCTGTCACGACAGTTCAACGTCACCTTCCTTGTATATTATTGATCCCTTTATATCTAATTTAAGAAAAAGAAATCACCTCTCAGGGTGGCAGATTGCATGTAAAATTTGCTAAGAATGACCAAAAAAGGACCAAAAATTAGAAGTCAGGGTCACAGAATTGAGGTGATGTGCAATATGTTCTTGTCACAGGATCATGGGCTACTCTAGAGCCCTGTCAGTGACCCTTACCTGGAAGATGTTTGGTATGTGTGTGTAGTAATGCTCATGCTGCTCACTGTTGAACTTCTGTAGGGTGGAAGAATATTCAGCTTTGCTGTCTTCTGCCATTTGATGTCTCAGCTGGGCTTGCTGTCTTGCCTGAGGAAATACCAAAAGAAATTTATAACTTAGGCTACAAGCAAAGCAACTGCATTGTGGTACTCCTCACCTTACTACCCAGGAACATTGGGATATCAGACTCTGAACACCAGCTTCTGGGTTACTCCCATTTTAGGAAACATTTAAGCTGCAGTGTGGACAGTGCTGCTGCTCCTTCCTGGGGTTACAATGTGCTGTTTCATGAACCATTTTGCATTCCATGAACGACCTCTGTCTGAACTGCACGTCCAACACCAAAATGAGTTTGTTCCTCCACCTGCCCACTGTCACAGGCACCTTCCCAGTACATTCTTGACACATTTCTTGCTCCCCCTGTGCCCTGGTGGATGTCACCCAATGAGCTGCTTCCCTGTTGGCAAGCAGTGTTTTCTGGGGAAAAGGAAGTGAGAAAAACCCCAATAGTTTTGTCTCATTTCAGCAAATGTACTCATGACAAATCCTCTTAACTCTGTGTGCTCTGCAGAGCCCTCTCTCCACTCCTCACACAGCAGTGCTGTGAAGCACACAAGGAAAGGGGAGCCTGAGCAGCAGCTGAGATGCCTCCCTTACTATTTTTACCCCCACAGATGATTTGCTTTGCTACCCAACATAGCAGAGCACTGGGCAATTAATCTCACTTCTTCCCCTAGAATAATCTGTCCCCAAGTGACCCTTTCATGTTTTTAGATTCCTCCCCTTACAGTTCTGTTCCCAAGGCCTTCTGTTATCTGTTTCACTGCCCAATATTACTCCTTTACTGCCTCTCCCATCTGTTTGGTTTAGATGCCTTTTCCTTCCTTGCTCTTGGCCTTTGTACAGCAGCTCTTCCTTCTCCTCCCTTCCAACATTCCCTGTGCCTTCCCACCCTGTCCTGCTCCCCTCATTGAAGCTCCCCCTCTCTGGCTGGACCTCTGCTGTTCAATTCCTGAATAATTCCTTAAGACAAGACAGAGAAATATGCTGCTTTAAACACTGTGTTTCAGGGAACACAACACAGCAAAGAATTTTAGAATATTTTAAGTTGTGCTCCCATTAAAACCAGTTCAGAACAGCAGGATTATTCTATGAACTGGTCCAAGCAGACAATAGTTTCCTGACAATAAATCTGTGGAATACCAAATCATGGAACGTTTTTGTAATCATAACTAGAGGGTAACAAATTCTGCCAGGAGGTTTCAAATCTCGATTTGTAAAGAAGTATCCTTCCCCCACATTTGTCAAGTTTGCACATCTCACCTAATAATTTATTTCACCTCAATTCAGATATTGCTTCTGCAGTCGATTGTAGGAATTTCACAGATCCCTTTCACATTCTTTCAACAGAAATAATTCAAGCAGGATGAAGAGATACTGGGCACTAAGTGCATCACAGGAGATGAAACAGTAGCATCAGATGGAGAAGAATGTGATTATAACCAAATAAGTGAATCCAATAAAAGATGTATTTTCAGCTTTGCTTGTTCCCAGGAGTTTTAACTGTCCACTAACTCCTGCAAAGGATGAGTGCCTAATTCCAGAAAATTCACCTCCTGCAATCAAATTCCAAGGCAGCCACATCAATCATTTCCCTGCCCAAGTGCTAAGAAGTTTATTAAACTTTACCATCCACACACTTACATACAGCTACATTGAATATGAGTGGGAAACAATATTTCCTTGTGCCACAAACACAAATTTACCAGGAAACAAAGTCAGCCATGGAAAGGCAGGCAGCTGTAAGAGTGGGTCACACTCATCTCCCAACCCCTTCCCCACATCCCAGCTGCTGCAGATCAATATCCATTTGTGAAGCCCATTCTCCTCATCTACCTAAGAGCAACCCATTGTCTGAGCTGACTTTACACAAGCCCCACTCCCACTCATGCAGCTGTCTCTCTTTCTTTTTTTAAAAATAATTTTAAATAATGCAACTCAGGAATTTGTCCCTTGACTCTATTGTTGAAGCAGAAAAACAAGAAATCCATTATGACACATTTCCAGGCAGACCCAGCAAGCATTAAAGCCATCAGAGTTCATTTTCAGGAGGAAACTCATTGGCTGGATATGACAAAGTAATTCTGAGCTAAATGTATACTCAATTTCCAAAAAGATCTTAACTGTCCCCAAATAAGAGGGGGCAGCAGATGAGTAAATAAAATTGGGTGCATTCCAAAACCAGAAATTTTCATATGAGAGTCTAGTGATGCTTTGTTTCTCTTGGCCATTTAATGCATTTGGCAAGCTTCAAACTCTTTAAATACCTTTCCTATGAGGTATTTGGATCTTCAAATAAAAACATTTTTTTAAATCTAGAATTTTTTTATTACTTCATTTCAGTATGTCACTTCCTCTAACATCATCACTTCTAGTATTAACAGAATTGTATCTTATAGTGAGACTCCTGCTGAAGCACAAAATGATAAAAATATGTCAATGATGTTAGGTTTCACATTCAGAGTAATGGATGCAGTAGCCCAGGACTGCAGAGAATCACAGCAGCTATTTCAGGAGTAATTTATAGCTGGGCTTTACAGAAAATAAAGTTTTGCCTTCTTTACTGCTCACTTGTGCATGCAAACAGCTTCAGAGAAGATTTTTTGAGGGCTTCTTAGAGTTAATGTTAAAAGATTTGCTCTGAACAGTATTTCCAGGAGGAAAAGCTTTGGAATAATTGGGGTCTGGAAAACCAGAGGATGACTTCAGATAGAGGAGAATGATACTGGGATGCAGCTTTCAAGTCAACACACTCTTCCCCCTTAAATGGGCAGGGATGAGTGAGCAAGAGCTCCATTTCCAGCTCCTTATGTGAAACACAATCCTCCTCTACACACTGACAGACTGCTCAGTTGTAAGGGCTGTCAGGGTCTCTGAATGCAGCAAAACTCCCCTCTTCAAAGGAAGAAGAAATGAGGTCACCTTTCAGCACTGTAGAAAAGCAAAAAGGGTTTGTGCACCTGAGGGGTTTGTGGGGAGAACAGCAGCATTCTACCTGGCACTGCAAAAGATGCACAGCTTTCACACCCCAAAAGTACCTTTGTGACAGTTTTTTGCCCCAAAATGAACGTGCACAGTGCATACAGGCATTGCCTCCACCCCAAAGTCTGGTTTTGTTCAGGCAGCTCTGTCTGAACTCGTGTGCAGCACCAAACCCAAAAGGTCACCAATGTCAGTGCTCATCTCACCCAGAGGAGCACTCCCAAAAATGAGTGACAGCCCAGGAGCTGCAGCACCTCCAGCCTTGCAGGGAGCATACAGGTAGGCTTTGGGCTCCCACTGGCCCTGCAATCAGAGCTGACACAGTCACACCAGGGGAGTGTTTCTGACAGAACACTGGAGCTGAAGGAGTGCAGCTCTGACAGACTGAACCAGCTAACTGCTTACCAGCAGCAGGCAAGGCTTATTATATGTCACCTTCTCTCTCAGCATCTATGCAGAGTGCCATTAAATAGAATCCAACCCAATCTTTTTCCCTTCCTTTAGACAGCCTTGCTGGTTGATGGGCAAGAGTGCAGGACAGTAGCTAACTGCAGAGTAGTATTAACTTGCAAAGTGCTGATTTCTGTGGATGTCTTCAGTACTGTAAAAATACTTTTTAAAAAATCAGGCCTCAGCAGCACACCCAGCCTTAGGTGAAAAAAAACA
>VZRX01006107.1:127957-193260 GCA_013398075.1 Notiomystis cincta
CTCATGATGATTTTAACCACATTTCCAGCAGATTTTCTTCTTAACAACTGAGTTGCAAAAATCCTCAAAAAACAACGAGTTATTTCAGATAAATTACTCTTCCAGGAGCTCAGAGGTGCCAGAAAGGAGATGCCAGGATGAGACACTGATGCACTAAAATCTGACTTGACTGAAGTATCTATAGGGGTATTTCTTCCCCCTTTAAAATAAGAAATTAGAAGAAAGTTAACCCTGCAAACCTTTGAAATAAATGGTGTTAGAGAGATATTTAGTCTGAGCCTTCTTATCACCTGCTTGAAACCACCTGCAATTTATCAACATGATGCAGCTTCAGCAATCAGTGCAGAGCAGAATGAGACCAAAGAATTACAGACAAGGGGACTTATCCATAATCCTTGCAAACATGTAGCACTAGCTCTATATATTGATCTGAATTAAATCATACTTTATGCCTTTGAACAGGAAAATTGAACAAAGAAAGGAATCTTTATGATGGGCACTGTCTGCTCTGAAAGTGTAAAAAAACTTTTGTAAACTACTACACTTTACTTGCAGGCTCTTAGAGAATTAAATAAATGCATTTTTAGTGTTACATACACCTTGTCCTCCAAGCCTCCTTTGATAGAAAATGCAACTTGTGATGAAATGTAGGAGAAATTTTTAAAAACCAAGTACATCTTCTGCCNAACACACTCTTCCCCCTTAAATGGGCAGGGATGAGTGAGCAAGAGCTCCATTTCCAGCTCCTTATGTGAAACACAATCCTCCTCTACACACTGACAGACTGCTCAGTTGTAAGGGCTGTCAGGGTCTCTGAATGCAGCAAAACTCCCCTCTTCAAAGGAAGAAGAAATGAGGTCACCTTTCAGCACTGTAGAAAAGCAAAAAGGGTTTGTGCACCTGAGGGGTTTGTGGGGAGAACAGCAGCATTCTACCTGGCACTGCAAAAGATGCACAGCTTTCACACCCCAAAAGTACCTTTGTGACAGTTTTTTGCCCCAAAATGAACGTGCACAGTGCATACAGGCATTGCCTCCACCCCAAAGTCTGGTTTTGTTCAGGCAGCTCTGTCTGAACTCGTGTGCAGCACCAAACCCAAAAGGTCACCAATGTCAGTGCTCATCTCACCCAGAGGAGCACTCCCAAAAATGAGTGACAGCCCAGGAGCTGCAGCACCTCCAGCCTTGCAGGGAGCATACAGGTAGGCTTTGGGCTCCCACTGGCCCTGCAATCAGAGCTGACACAGTCACACCAGGGGAGTGTTTCTGACAGAACACTGGAGCTGAAGGAGTGCAGCTCTGACAGACTGAACCAGCTAACTGCTTACCAGCAGCAGGCAAGGCTTATTATATGTCACCTTCTCTCTCAGCATCTATGCAGAGTGCCATTAAATAGAATCCAACCCAATCTTTTTCCCTTCCTTTAGACAGCCTTGCTGGTTGATGGGCAAGAGTGCAGGACAGTAGCTAACTGCAGAGTAGTATTAACTTGCAAAGTGCTGATTTCTGTGGATGTCTTCAGTACTGTAAAAATAAAAATCAGGTCTCAGCAGCACACCCACCCTTAGGTGAAAAATAACACCAAATTCAATGGCCATATGAGCTGACAACACACACTGTGGCATTTGTCTCTTAAGGTAGTGGGAAGAGCACAAACATTGTTCTCTCATGATGATTTTAACCACATTTCCAGCAGATTTTCTTCTTAACAACTGAGTTGCAAAAATCCTCAAAAAACAACGAGTTATTTCAGATAAATTACTCTTCCAGGAGCTCAGAGGTGCCAGAAAGGAGATGCCAGGATGAGACACTGATGCACTAAAATCTGACTTGACTGAAGTATCTATAGGGGTATTTCTTCCCCCTTTAAAATAAGAAATTAGAAGAAAGTTAACCCTGCAAACCTTTGAAATAAATGGTGTTAGAGAGATATTTAGTCTGAGCCTTCTTATCACCTGCTTGAAACCACCTGCAATTTATCAACATGATGCAGCTTCAGCAATCAGTGCAGAGCAGAATGAGACCAAAGAATTACAGACAAGGGGACTTATCCATAATCCTTGCAAACATGTAGCACTAGCTCTATATATTGATCTGAATTAAATCATACTTTATGCCTTTGAACAGGAAAATTGAACAAAGAAAGGAATCTTTATGATGGGCACTGTCTGCTCTGAAAGTGTAAAAAAACTTTTGTAAACTACTACACTTTACTTGCAGGCTCTTAGAGAATTAAATAAATGCATTTTTAGTGTTACATACACCTTGTCCTCCAAGCCTCCTTTGATAGAAAATGCAACTTGTGATGAAATGTAGGAGAAATTTTTAAAAACCAAGTACATCTTCTGCCATTTTGGTCTCCAATGCAGAAAAGAATGAGGATATTTTGCTGAGAACAATTTTCTGAGACACATTCCAGAAACAGCAAGAGGGTCAATAGACACACTGTCTTCTGGGTTTACACAGACAAAAAATGCAGCTCCTCAGGGCTGTTATGGTGGGAGTGATATGAATAACTGAAAAGGGCAGAAAAAAACTTTGGCTGTCGTTCAGCTGGTCCACACTAAGTGGAACAGTTCAACTCCTCAGCAGTTGCTCTTATCCAGAATGGCAAAGTTTCCAGTCAAAACTTTGGTGTCACTTTATTACTTCTTTCTTTTCTCCCATTCTGCACCCCCTCTTTTCTTTCAAACTCAGACAGCATGTGAGCTGCATCACTGCCAGGCTACTGCCTGCCAAAACAGATCTGTCTTTGGCAAATCCAAGATCAGACTCAAATGCAAACACCCCAAAAAAAAAAAAAAAAAAAAAAAAAAAAAATCACCCCTGCCCCCTCCCCTTGACTACCCAATCCCTTCAAAATAGCTTAATGATAAAGGCAGACTCAGAAACACTTCACCAATTTCAGGAATGCTTTCCATTGCTCAGAGATTTTTCAGCTCCAGGTTCTGGCCCTCCCTCCACGACCACCGGGCACCATCAGTGGGAGCACAGCACTGGCAGCGTGTGCAGGATCATTAATGACAGAGGGCACCCTGCCACAGCCTCCAGGCTCGGATTTACACAGCCTCCAGATCAAGCTCCACTGTTTACTACTTTACAATAACCAGTTGGGTCTCTCTGAACTGGCAAACAGAGAAAGGATTTGAAATTTGCTTTCCTGAAAGCACACTGAAATGGGGAGTGCAAAATAACAGCAGGGAAAGAAACAAAAAGAAAAATCCTTTCTTTTAACACTTGAAGAGGGAGAGGAAAAATCTGAGATTCTGTGGGTCCCTGAAATCCTTTGGCTGAATATAATATACAAATGAGCAAACCACTGACAGAGGATGGAAAATCTTCCTCACCACATCTCAGGAATTGTTATCTAGTGCAGTCTCACTGCACACAGTTCTGCCAGAATACAGAAAGTCACACTAACAAAAGATATCCCCAAGCTACACAGTCCTGCTGAAGCTCTAACAACAGAGATGGACTAAATGAATTAAGGAGAGCAGCACAGCAGCACCTCTGAACACACTGCTCCGAGACCCTAGGGAATAACTGTCCCTCAGATCCAAAAGTTTGTCTCCTTGCACTGCCCTTCTCATGTTGTGAATACTAAATAACCAAACTCTCTGGATGCCTGAACTGTGAATCCCTGAAAACACCCAGGAGTTTTCCACTCAGCTTGGAGAAATGCAGTTCCACAAGGACATCTGGCAAGTCTAATTCATTATAAAAGAAGGATAATCTCCATGCATGGAAGGTTATGTGGATTTGATGGAGGAGGTAACAAGAAAAGATGTATTTGGAGCACTGGCCAACAATGTTTAAATGATTTCTGGAGGTCTGTTTGGTTGTACTACATAAGCAATTAAACTCTGCAGTGTATAAATCTGGGTATTGAATATAAATAATGGAAATTATTTCTTGAATATAAATAATGGAAATTTCAGGACTGGATAATAGATTGCTTAGCTCATACTTGGAATACTGGGCACGGTTCTAGTCCTCTCTCCAAGAAAGAATTTACAAACACAGCCAACGCAGAAGGGACAGTCAGGGCTGAAAACGTTACCAGTATGAATTTTGTAGCCTTGAAGACCATTTTTATGAGTAAAATACACAACTTTGTCTTTTGGAGAGGTGAATTAGTCTGAGTGACCAGGGTGATGCTGAGCTGCAGCAACAAGCAGAGAGAAAGTCATTGTCCCACTCTACTCAGCATCTGCCAGGCCACACCTGGAATATTGTGTTCAGTGGGGTCCCCATTGTACAAAAAAGAATCCTTGGACAGACTGGAGAGGGTCCAGAAAGGCCACAAAGATGATCCAAAACTGGGAGGCTGTCATGTGAGGAAAGGCTGAGACATCTGGGTTAAATCAGCCTTGAGACAAGAAGGTTTAGGGCACCTTGTCCCCATGCTCCAGTGCTTAGGAGAAGACAGAGACTGTACAAGGAATCACATGGAAAAGACAAAGATAATGGGTACAAGTTACCCCTGGGGCGATCCCAACTGGACACCAGGGGATGATTTTTCCACGGTAAGAACAATGAGCATTGGAATAACCTCCCCAGGGAAATGGTGGAATCTCCAACATGGGGCACAATTCAGCTGAAAAGGGTTCTGAGCCATCTTGTCTAGACTGTGCTTTTGCCAAAAAACACTGGGCCAGACAATCCTCCAACTCCCTTCCAACCTAGTGTTCTGTGATTCACCGAAACCAAAGAGCTTACAAACTAAATTAGCTAAATTCTGAGGCCTTACTTCTCATGCAGGTGGAAAGATCTGTTCCAATGTTTTGACAGAAAAAAGAATGACTATAAAGAAGCTTTCCAACTATTCAGCATGAACTAATTGTTTTGCATTAGCTTAGAACACCAGTTCTATTGCACTGGTGATTCAAACTGCAGTTGATGTTTAATTCAGAGGATGTTCTTCAGCCTCTCCTTCACAACCCTTTCCCCTCCCTTTAGCAATCACCTCCCAGAAGAGTTGTATTTTTACAAAACTCAGTCGAATTTGCCACCTAGAGAGCATTGTTGCAGAGGAGCACTGCTAAGAGGAAATTTAAGTTCAGTTGGATTTCCTTGCCTTACACTAAAACTGACTCGTGATCTGCTCTTTGATCTCTTATCACCAAACACAGGGTATGTATAGGGTACATATGGAGATTTATTAAGTTCCCCAGACACTCCTGCTGGAGTCATTAACTCTCTATTGAGTAGAAATCGACCCTCTTAAATTAGTCATGATTCCAAAAGGGAAACAGCTGCTCTGCATGGAGCGTCAGGGTTGGCAGGTTGTAAACAAGTCTTACTCTTCCAGAAATGCAAATTGCTCTCCTGAGGGACTCCCTGCATTCACACACTGCATCATCCTTCAGGAAGGAAGCAGTTCAGGAAGGAGATTGGGGTCTGCATAACCCAGAGAAATAACATTAAATCACATTACCCAACATTTGAATTGATGAGGAATCTGACACACATCACAAGCAAAGACACAGAAATGTAGCCAGTTCCATCTGTGGAGCAAAAGAGAAGCAGCTGCCTACTCAACATATGAAAAACTCACCACTACACAGGGAAAATATTCAGCAGTGTCAAACCCTCCAACAGGAACTGCACAGGCCAGGCCCTCCTGCACCAGGCTCAGGAGTGGGCCTTGCACACCCCACCTGCACATTTCACCTTGATGCTGCTGCTGTGTATCTACAAATTCACAGCAGAGAACAGGAAAAGCAAAGCCTCTGGAATAATAACATAAGCACTGTAAATCTCCAGCTTGCAACACCACCTTTGCATCACTACATTTTCTACAATGCTGGTACACTCCTGGTGCCAGTGGGTGCCTGGATGTGGACAGGAGAGGGAAGGGATTCAAGCCCCACCATTGCAGAGCAGATGACTTGGCATCTCCTGAGAAATTAGGCCTATTAAGTAGTTCCAGTCTGCAGAAGGCAGATACCCACAACCTGGGGTTATGGTGAAGTTTAGTGCTGACAGACATTGCTGACTAAACCTCAGGGGGCTGTGGCAACAGCAGAGCCCTGAGCTGGAGATGTTCCCGTTCCCAGCTTAGTCTGGGGGTGTCAGTGATTCCATCTGACTCGACTGCTGAAACACCCACCTGAGATGCCTCCAGAGCCCAAAATAGCTCACTGCACCCCTCACTGTAAGGATGTGTAAGCTCCCAATAAAGGGATTTGTGTCCCACAGCACGGCAGCCCAGAGGCTGGGAAAGCAGTCACCACCTGACAGCACCTCTGAGCACGCAGGAGGATCAGCTAATCCCAGTTCCTAATTAGCAGGATTTCTACACCTATGTTCTGTCAGATCTTGCCCATGATTCAGCTCATGGCTACCCCAAGCCATGCCAAGTGTGTCTCCTGTGGGTAAGGAGGGGGACAGACTCTGTACTTGGGGCAGAAATTCAGCAGGCAGGTAACGTGGCACAAGAAGAGAGAAAATGAAACCTCAAACATGAAATCTCAGTATCACCCTCCCAGCTATATTTACAGACTAGGAAACTAAATATCATGGTGATATTGGATTTTAAGGCTTTATGCAAATCTTAAGCTATTCTGGGTCTCAAAAACACCTTGGATGTTGCAGATATAACCTGAAAGTTGCAGAGAATAGGGGACAGCTCCTAGAGATTTCAGTAAACTTGAGATCACTCCCCTTTCCCTCAGTTTCTCCACTTCAAAACTGAAGGTAAATACATCTAAAGCTCCCAAATATCTCAGATTATTGCCTAAGGTCAACATTTGACTGTGTTCTTCTTCAGCCAAGGGACAGATCCTGCCTGACACTGAATACTTCAAACCACTCTCCTGCCCAAAACTGCTGACCAAATCAAGAGGCAAACCTTTCCCGTGTTTGGCCTCAGCCACTTCCTCTTTAAAATCAGATTCTGAAAAGCCCTACCTTGAAAAGAAACCTTTAGAAAAGCCAGTGGATTTTTAAAATTTTATTACAAGAAGTCTGCAAAGGCACCACTGGGTACCACATTATCCCATAAAGATGTCAGCTTTTTAGTGATTGCAGCTCTGAAGAGAAGGCAGAAACAATAGAGCTCTGCCTTATATGTACAGTGGCTCCGTGCTGGCGACAGAGACCATTTCCCCAAATGGTCAAAAAACTGAAGCAGCTCCTCTGTGGTTTTTGTAAGAGAAATGCTTTAAAGCACACAGCCCACTGTGATCCAAATGAAATAAAGCTTTCTGTGATACCTAGGAGGCTTCCTGGAAGCACCATCAGCATGTTGCAGCATTTATTTAGTTTATAAGGGTATTTTCACAGACAGTGAGCTTCCTGCCCTGACTTTGCTACACTGCATTTTGTGTTGACACAGACACCTCTGCAAGCTCTGGCTGCTGGTGGTTTAGAGGCTCTGTGCAAACAAGGAAGGGAGTTCAGGTGCCCTGCTCCACTCTCCTTTGATTGCTGCATACTGTGATCATTGCAGAGACTGAACACAGCTTCTGCTCCATGTTCCTACTACCAAAAAAGGAGTTGAGAGGAAACGCAGCCAAACACTCCTCTCTCCAAGATCAGCTACCAGGCTGCTGGCTGGCAAGGTGAGGGAGCCCATCCTGGCCACAGAAGAGGCAGAGAAGGGACGTGCCCTCCACATATCTGGCCCTACAGAAGGAATGTGGACCTTGGTATAAGAGCCCCAGACTCCACATCCAGCCCTGCCTTTAAGCACACACCTGAAGGCCTTTGCCAAGCAGCCCTGGAGAAATGAGGAGGAAAGTGACTCTTATTCTTATGCTTCTCTGCTACTATTCTGGTTACTTAATGCTCCCAAATTGTAATACCTTGGGGCAAGGCATAAATGCTGGTAGATGGCAGTTCTGGCACAGAATTTCCTGCTGCAGCTGTCAAAGGCTACAATGACTTGAAAGATGAAGAGATGTGAGCATTTCAGAGCCTCACACAGCTTTGCATTAGGGAACTGCAGCTGTATTCTCTTCTGCCTGTGTGTGTCATTGTGATCACTGCAGAATTTTAATTCCATTAATGCCATCCACTCTATCATGTGTGATGCAAAAAATAGCTCCTGGGTCTGCTCATATTGGCAGGTACAAGCTGAAGCAGCCAAGGTGTCAATCCTGAGCCAAAGAAATGAGGGCAGCCAGCCCCACTGCTTGAGGAGCACCTTGTTCTGCCAAAGGGAAGAGCTCTGACACAGCCCAGCTGCATGTCCTCCTGGCCAGGTGGATTTCTGGGAGCCTTTGGGAGTAGGAGTGGAGCAGCCAAGCCATAAGGGGCAGGAGAAATCAGAACTGCTGCAGCAAAAGGAGGAGGCTGAAGTCATCCCATTGCTTCATTTGGAGCTGGGCAGCTCCTGCATCCCCCTGGAGTGAGTCAGGGAGAGCAGCAGTGCTGGTGAAACAATATCCCATTCTGCACTGGGAGTTATGCAAGAGCCTCCCAGTCACACGGGCAGAGGGGAGCAAAGAAAGGGCATTATTCACAGCCTGACATGGATGAACCCAGTTTAACACATGCACTTGGAAAACACTGTTCTCTCTGTTCAGTAATATTATTTCACATTCCACTCATTTTGATAACCTTTTCCTTCTCCCATCTACTCTGTTGACTGCCTGGAAAGTGGAGTAATGCCTTCTCCTGAGAGCTGCCAACATGCATAACTAACAGATTTTTCTTTCAAGATACCACTGAGCCTCATTTTGCAATAAATAATTTACAAATTCATACAATAAAAAGCTAGAGGAATTTAAAAGGGAAGCCTCTCTTGACAGGGAAAGAGCACCAGGGTAGGAAATTGCTTCCCAGAATTTACCTAACACTCTTACATTGATATATCATCAATATGCCACCTTTAACTCTGACTAGAAAAGGCCAGACTTGGAAAAGGGTGTAGAAATAAGGAGTTTCAGTCCCTTATTTCAAACAGTAAGTAATGTCTTTATATCACTTTGACATGACCTCAGTTTTGGAAAAAAAATCTAGGGCAAGCCCTAATTTTATCTATGAAAGAAGTATTCTAAAATCACTTTATACAGATAAAGCAGAGATGATCCCTCTGTGTTAGAAAAACCCACATGTGGTGCTACATCTTTAACAATCTGTACATGCATTCATCTGTCAAGTGCCCTGGCAAATCCAGAAGGCAACAAAGGATCAAATCTACATGGTGAATTTGCAGCTAAGAGCCAAGCAAATTACAAGACCACAGTGGTATTTTGTCCTTTGATATGCAACAGCACTTGGGGGAAATTTTCTGTCCTCATTTCTAACAGCACCCTCGATGCTCTCTGCCATGCAGTGTCCTGATGCTCAGCATACCAGAAACACAGGATGCCACAGATGTAAAGGCAAATTTATATTTCATATCTTCACAGCACTGAAGTAACTGAGAATAGAATGAAGCAGATGTCTTGAGAAGCAAAACCTACATTTTACAAGGAGACCTCAGACTAGAAAGATTTCTTACCTATAATTCACTTTCTTTTCCTGTCCCAGCAACAAAACACTTGGTATATTTTAAGCTTCAGCTTTTACTTTTTCCTTTCTCTTTTGGTTCCCTCTTTTTTTTTTTTTTCTTTCCTTCAAGAAATAAACCATTTCAAATGTTCTGGCTATTTTGTGCCTGTCTGACTCAAACTCAAGGAGGCCAAAACTGTCCTTACACATTGTAATGTGGTGCTTCTGATCAACATCAGCGCATCTTCTGAGCAAATGTGTAACTCCAAAACCAGAAGCTATTTAAAACATTTTCTTCCTCTTCATTGCTTCCTTAAGTTACAGATACTGCACTTGAATTTAAACTTGAAACATCCTTCCACACATCCAATTTTGAATCAAACTAAAGAGAGAAAGTATTTCCAGGCAAATGTGCTGAAACAGGACTGGATGTTTAAAACTAAGCATTAGTTCAAAAGCTTCACTGAGTGTGGATCATTGTAAAAAAGCCACAAATGATTCTGCAACCAGCCAGCAACTGAGAAATGAAAATAAAAGCCTTGTGCCATCTGTGACAAGCATGGATTCCAGGATTCTGCATCACATGGAAAGCTGTCCTGCTCTAAACCTACAACTATGAAAAACAATTCTGGTAATACTTCATTGCATCTTTGAAGTGCTGCTCAAAGGGCAGGAAGTTTGGTTCTACCTGGATCAGAGAGGGAACCAAAATGTGTGGAAACTGCAAGCAGCCCTCAGGGAGCCCTCAGAAGCCTGACTGTCACAGAACCTGGGGTGTTAGTTAAAACTGAGCTTGCATAAACTCCTTTAGAGCCATATCAGCTCTGTTAAACTCAGATATCACCTACTAAAAAGACTCCACTGTATCTGTTTAGAGTTTTTGTATAAATAAAGGTTTCTGCAGAGACCTCCCTGTTTTTAATTAACCTACAGACTGACTCAAGGAAGGCATTAAGCCTCAGAGGGTTTATCCTGCCAGTAGGATTGAGGAAGCAAACCTATCGCATCCATGTTTACAGTCTCTCCACCCTCCAGCTCACCTTTTCAACATCTGCTTTTGTCACGTTGATGTCAGCATCCATTTTCTCAAAATACTGCTGTGCTCGATCAGCTTCTTTGCAATCACGTTCAAACCGCCTTTTACTCTGAAAAGAAAAACCAGAAACCTTCATTATGAGAAGCAAAAGATCCCAAAATCTAACTAAAATTCTGCCTGCCACTAAAATAATCTGTTGTAGCAACTGAAGGATTTTAGGCTCTCTTGTTTACACTGGAATACATTTCCATATTAACGAACTTCAAAAAATGGAGTTACCAGAGGCACGTTTTTTGTTCCATTATCCAGGCTGCTCATTTTTCAGTAATTTTTCCCTTTTAGCATCACTTCCACTCTTGTAAATTAAATCACTCTCTTCCAATGTTTAACCCCTTCATTTTTGTAAATGAGCAAGGGAGTTACTAAGATTAATGAATTTGCAAGTTGGACTTTTGGTTACTGATAACCCCTTTTCTATCCTCTCCTGTACTTACAGCCTCACTTTTCACTCATGAATGACAGTCCCAGTGTATTTACTTCTGAGAAGCAGCACCTCACTCAAGAGATGGCCCTGTTCAATTTATTCACACATTATGAAGCTGTTCAACTTTCAGTGGAATATCTGAACAGGACCCTTAGGGACTCTGCAGTTTCAGCAATGCTTAACACACTTTTCAAGTCATATCAAATTAAATGCTGCTTATGATAGACAAAGAGCCCAAAGAAGCCAAATGTTCTGTTAAAACAGACTTTTTCAGGACTACAAGTGTATTTATGACAGTAGAGTTTTTAAAATCCCATTTCTACAACTTTTCTCTATATACCTTTCTTTTTCCAAATAAAACATTTGGAACCATCTCTTTGAAAACAATATATGACTTAAATGTCACATCTGAGGAATTTGCCACTTACTGCTTCAAGTTGTTTCCAGCAAGTTTCAATGTGTTGTTGAGCCTTTCTGCCATCGTGGAAGTGCTGTTTAGAAAAAGAAAAGAGAAAGAAAATATTTTGAACAACAAAAGAACAAACATTCAAGTACACTCAAGAAAAAACCCAACCAGAAATCATTCTGACAGCTGTGTTCTGCAAGGCTGGCGAATTGAGCAGGTGTGTGATGACTATCTAGTGTCTCAGCAGGCTGCAGATGGATATTTGCATCAATTATAGTGGTTAGTTTGACTAAGGCTAATTAATCCCTTTAGCAATTCTACCTTGTATTGTTCACTGTATCTCATAATTATTGGTTTCCCGTATCATGAGATCTGAAGCACTTTTATCTGACGAGTATTTCTTTGGTGACAGACTGAACACTAGCTCTAAATTAAAATTTCTCTCCACATGAATTTTTACCAAGATGCACTTGATTGGCACATTCTAACAACTGATGTTTGTCCTGATTTTCATTCAGACTCAACAAAAAAACCCCTCTTCTTCCCAGTTACTGGCTGTGTGTGCAAGGCCAGCTGCTCCTTCCTCTCAAGAGGTTTTTGGTGCCTTGTGTCCCTCCAGAATCCCTCCTCTCCCACAGGCTGGGGTTGAGCATGTGTTGTTCATAGAGTGAGGTTATAAGAGAAATTTTAAATTGAGATGTCAGCTAAACAAGAAGGAACTCCTCTCCTGACATGCTTTTTTGGAACAAGACTCTTAATTGCAGTTCATTTAAGTAACAGTTCTTAGCCCTTACACAATGGCCTTTATCAAAGAATCTAATCTGTATTAGATTTTATCCCTCTGTGGAGAATGGTTGGGTGGGAAGGGATCTCAAAGACCATTTTGTTCCAACCCCCTGCCATGGGCAGAGACACCTTCCACTATCCCAGGGCACTCCAAGCCCTGTCCAACACTTCCAGGGATGGGGCAGCCACAGCTTCTCTGGACAAGCTGTTCTCCCATATGCCTGGCTTTCCCTCAGGACAAGCAATTCATTCCAGATAATTTTGAAAGTCAATGACCCAGCTCTGGACAGGAATGTGAATGCAGACACAGCTGACTGCTACAACAGGTTCCTCCCCTCCACAAACCACCCTGTAAAATAAATAACAAAGCAAACTGAAATAGGAAGAGAGACACCTTTCTTTTGTATTATTTACTGGCAATTAATTTTACTCAAATACAGGAATGGTGTCACATAGTAAACTTGAAAAATAAAGGCCAGATATTGCCAGATAATCGCACTAGAATTCATGTGCTCTCACACCCAAGTGTAATCAGATTTTAGATAAATCTTAAGGAACATGATACCTATGGTGTATTGGAGTAAAAAAAAGCTCAAACTCCAGACCATTAACCTGCTACAAAATGCCATAGATAGAAAAATATGCCTGCAAGCACTTTATATTTGGCAGCTCCTTGGTTTCCTGCATCTTTCACTACAGCATTTACACTTACAGGTATTTTCCTGTGTCAGGGGAGTGAGGGACATTCCAGAGCTGCCATTCTGGTTCCATCAGACACGACAGCAAAAAGCCCCAAAACTGCAATTCTCTATCATGCCATGTCCTATAGGCTCATGTAGCCTTAAAAATCACAGTACTGTTCAACCTGTCTGCAAGAACAGAACCACCCCAGGGCTGTCGTGGGTGCTCTGGGTGCTGTTACTCACAGTCCCAAATACTGTCTGCTAAGGAGGGATGCTCACCTAGAGCTGAGCACGGGGACATTCTACACCTTTATGTGCCTGGGTGGTGCTTATTTCCACGTGAGAATCCTTAAAGCAGACGAGAGAGGCCCAGTGTGAGAAATGCTTCCCATCCTGGCAGGGGCTCAGCTCTGGCTCTGCTCCTGCCCTGCGAGGAGGGAGCGCGTGTGGCCACTGGGCTGTGGAAGGGGGAGCAGTGACAGCCTGGCACTGCTGGGACAGGAGGGACCTTCTCCAAACTCTGCCTCAGCACACTGGGACATTAAACCCCCCTGACATCACTGCAGAACTGCTGGGTGGCAGGGAAAGGCTCCAAGCTGATTTCGGTTCCTTTTGTAGATCCCCCATGTCCTTTCAACTCTGCGTGTGACAGATGCTGCCTCTTCCCTGCCAGGGGCTCCTCGTTTCAGGCTTTTGTAATTAGAGTTTAGGAAAACAGTCCCAAGGAGCAACACAAACAGTCCCAAGGAACAACTGTAATTTAACACTACATTTTTCAACATTTTGCTAATGAGCATGAAATTCATGGAAGTTTTAACAGTGAAGCTGGAAATAAAATGATTCTGATGTGTTCTTGTTGCCTTGCTTCCAGCAGCCCCCATTTGTGTGCTCCCCACTTGGCTTGGTCCCACTTGGCCCGTGTAGGGAGGGACCTGATTTGGGAGCAGCTGGCCTGTGTGAAACCCGACACTGTCAATGACCCATAAACCTTAGGAAAACAACACACCAGGTTCATTTAACTGAGAACAATCAGAGAGAGGAGCTCAAGGATGAACTTGGAAACAAAAGCCTATCAGATAACAGGGCTGCCCTCAGCCTGTATTTTTAAACCTTTGTTGTTGAATAATGTAATTTTAACAAGCCTTCCCCGTTATTTCCAAATTTGCCTTCTCTGTAAAATGAACTGTACGAGGTTCTGGAAGTACATACAAGAAGCACCAGACCTGAGTGGTGTGACTCCATCTAGTTCAGATTTTGCAACATTGATACTTTATTTTTAGAAACTCTTTTGCACAAATGGAACGCTGAGGTGCAGTATGAGCATTGCTGAAGATTATTAAATAGTGAAATATTAAATAGTAATAAATACAGGTATCACATCTTAAAGAGCTCAGTGCAATACTGCATTTTTTTTAGTTCAACAAATTTCTAAATATAGTTATAACCCCTAATTCTTGCTGTGTTGTCCCATATACATCCTTGTGAGCCAAGGCATTTCTGCTTTTGCAAATCTTTTGCCCTCAAATGGTAATTTCTGCTTTCCAAAAATTCATTTTTATATACAGCAGCTAAGTGGGACCATCCAATTATCTGCATTTCTTCACTGGCCCTATTTTATGGGTAAGAAAAAACAAGGCACTATGGTCAAGTGATCTGCCTAAAGTCATACAGGAAGCCTCCAGTTTCCTCAAACCCTGCACTGTCTTCAACTTCTGCAAACTCATTTCCTTCACAATCCACTTAAACAGCAAATGTTCTTCACCTTCACCTCCTCCCCTCCAAAAACAAGCAAAAATAACTCTAAGTTGAACTATTGCTTGATAAGGTTTCAAGAAAACAGTTCTAATTTAAATAAATTTCTTTGAACAAATTAAATAATTGGTTATTCTACATCAACAGATGGAAACATGACAATTGATTTAGCAAATCCTGTGGAAAACTACTTAGTCACACACATTTCAGCAGCACACAATGATGAATATGGAGTAATTGATACAATATTGCTTTTTTCCCCGCAAACTGAGTGCCCAAACCAATGCCCCCAATCAGGCTGTTTTAAAAACTCAGAATATGAGCAAGATATCCAATTAATCAATTAAATTAACACTTCAAGCGTGCCAGTGAGACATTAGCAGCAGTGTTGGTGGCTCACAGGCCATGATTTCCTCCACACTTTTCACCCATATCCACAGAATTCTAAGCACACATTAGAAACACAATAAAGTGAAAATTGTGGGCTTATTAGTGTTCATCAAGTCAACTCTCCCTAAGTCACCTTGAAGTCTGTACTTTGCAGTCTTTGGCTGGCAAACACTGTGCCAACTTTAAGATTTCCCCAAAATATATTTTATTGAATTATTAAACCAACTAAAAACACAGAGGCACTGCTCAAATTCAAACCACACATGACCACACCTGGTTAAAGCCCAGGGTGCTCTGAACAACCCACAATGGCCATGTTTGGACTGGACAACTCCATCCATTCCAGCTCACAGGATAAACACAATAATGTAGGTTTTAGGTGATGTCACAAGAGTTCACAGAATCAGTTTGGAAAAGACCTGCAAGACTGAGTTCAACCCATGACCAACCACCAGCAGCTCAACCTGAGTGTCACATGCAGTCTTTCCTTATAAACACTTCCAAGGATGGTGACTTCACCACCTCCTTGGGTGGCCCAGTCCAACCCTTTCCATGATGAAATTCTTCCTGAAATTCAGTTGTTAAGACTTGAGATACTTTTATCAGAGTATTAAGTTGTTCGTGTGAGGACTGTGGATTAACTCAACCTTTTAAAAGCTCCCAGCTCAAGGAATGAGCTTTTCCATTTGCAATTCCAGCCATCGGTGTTCTCTCCTCATTAGGATGCTGCCTGTGTCTGGAACAGCTGGGGAGCAATCCTGGCTGCTGTGCAATCAAAGACAAACCTCTCATTGACTTTTGTTGGGCTCAGATTCCACCCGTGTTGATCAAAACCCCGGGAGCGGCGAGCGAGGGACCCACAATGCAGAGCCTGTTCCTGCCAACACTGCCACAATTAGGAGCAGCAGGTTATTTTTGCAAAACTTCCTTGGTATGCACGAGGGTTTACACAGCCCCAGAGCTCACCCAGCAGACAACAACAGCTTGTTAGAAGATGCATCTCGTCTTTTTTTTCCCTGACCTTTTGAGAGGAGCGGGATAAAAGATGTTGCTAAAAGCATCTAATGAAGGACAACACATTACAATATTCTTTGCTAAGGAGTTCCTGGGCAGTTTTGAATGAAAGAATTCCCTGAAACATGTAGATTACCAGCAAGACAACAGGGCTGCTTAGGCTCTGTCTAAATTGATTGTATGAAACCATTTGAAAAAAGGCTGTAATAAGACAATCTTGTTTTTCTTAAACAAACAGGAGTTGATTACATGGTTAAACTTAAGACTTGTACATCTGTAATATATTTGTATTAGAAATAACCAGAAAAATAGTGTTCATTTATATGCATAGCATATGGTTCATTTGACAACATCCTTTTCAAGATTGTTCAAAAACTATATCTAAGGCAAGGGTGCTTCATTCTCTTTTCTATTTACATATGAGATAATAAAACAGACTGACAAACAGTTACCTTTGACTTCTGGAACAAGTACTCCCAGCTCACACTGATAACAAATATAAATACAGTACTTCATCCTCCAATTCAAACTCTTATCTCAATTTTTGTTACAAGTGATTTCTAAAATAATGGCTAGTGATTAAAGCACACCAGAGAGGGAAATAAGAGAACACTATTTTTTCCTTGATTTTCTCAGCAACATTTGCAAAAAGCCTCGTCAAATGTTTTTCTTTTCCTGGCTGCAAAGACAGGAAACAGTCTCCTCCAAAGAAATCTTTGTTTCCAAAAACAGCAACATTTTCTTGAGGTCTTATCTCTCTCAGTTGTAGTAAGAGTAGCATAAGACAGTCCTGTGAGTGTTGACATGAAATTCATGGCAATTTTAACACTTATTCATCAGCTACTTAATATTGGGGTGTAACCCCGTTCTCCTTTGCAATATCCATAGGAACATTATTCTTAACATGTACTTATTGACTTGGTCAAGCCTGGAACTGGTTATACAAATATCTGTTCAAGGTTGAACTTAATATGATTGAAGCATCTGCTCCTGGAGTGGTGCATTCCAAAGAAATTCCATTTAATAAGCACTATGACCAGAGCTTCCCAGGCTTCAAATTCCAGATTGGCTGCATGTGACAACCTAAAGAGCTGCCCCAGCAGTTCTGTAACAACAGAGTGATGGATGGGGTTTGGAGCAACTGGTCCAGTGGAAGGTGTCCCTGCCCTGGGGAGAGTTAATGAGATCATCTTTAAGGTCCCTTCCAAACCAAACCATTCTGTGACTCCCTGCTGAGCAGCACAAACCTGAAAGAGTCTGTGGCACTAATATTCATGGTAACTTGTCATTTTCATGCTATATATGACAGATACAGTTCTTATATTGGGAACTGGAATTCAGAACTTCTTCTCAGGCACAGAGACAATCCTGCAGCTTCCAGTACAACCCCCTGGCAGCAGAGCTAAGGGATCCTCAGGATCCCTGTGCTGCACTGGCCAGCTCTTGGAGAGGTCCTGCTGAACCAGCTGACTTCAGGGCAGCAAGGCCAGCAGGGCCTGGAGTCACTGAGCACACAGGTGTGACAGGTTGTTGGGAGATCATGAGCCCTCCCTCCTCCAACCCATCCTTAGGGACTAATTTTGTACTTAAAAAGCTCACCTGTGCCCAATACTCCACAAAAGCAAACCTAGGGCTTTTCAAATGGAGACTCAACATTGCTACTAAAAACTATAGTGTGAAAAGTTGTTGGTGCTTTTACATCCTTCAATGAGAACAGAAGAACAGGCTGCTCTAGGTTCCACCTCTTCTCATTCCCAGTCTTGTCACCAAGCTCCCCTTCCACTGATCCACAGTTAAAAGATTTTGAATGGTCTGTGACACTCCTGCGTAAGACTGGCACTAAGAAAACTAGAATTTGTACAAGTTAATACCTCTAGAGGCAAGGAAAAACTTTTAGCTGTTTCCATATACTCTTCATGCACACAGGAGTATCAAGACCTTCATCAGATATATAAAATATTAAATGTCAGCTGAAATGCCATCCACATGTACCAGGTGCCACAGGCTTGGATGAACACCATTCTCCACAGTTAACACGTGCACTACTCATCTGGCTTTATTGTTGCTCTTTCATTTCAGGCCCATCTCTGTGGCTGTACAGGCAGAACACAAAGGGAAAATACATCCATGGCCAGTGCTCAACCCCCTCAGCCTCAGGCATCTCTCAGTCATGCACTGAGCAGGAAATGTTGCTGTTCATAGGAGGCATCTCTCATCTTGTCCCTCTAAAGGGCTCTTGCTCTGCAGAGCTATATTCAGGCTAATTCACAGAAAATGGAACTACATTTGTTAGTAAACAGATTTTGTTTTCCCAATCTGAATCCTTCATGTGGTAAACAGAAGCCAATTTATTTATTTGGACTATCATTTTAGTTCAATGTACCCATTCAAAACTGTGAAGAGCAGGATATTAAGTCCAGTGGTCTCAATTTTAACCCTGCTAAATCCAAAGGTCATATTATACCTTTCAGTTGGATGGGATATTAGTATTAGTTTCCCACACAAAAATGCTTTGGAAACTTTCATAGTAAGCAGTTGCTTTTTCCCCCTCACAGAACAGCCCTCCACAGCACAATTACATGATAACACATCAATATTTAACAGCTTCATTATATTTGAGATCTGTAATTTGGTGAAAACCAACAAACACTCCATAAGAACACATTGAATTTATTATGATATTTCCTAAATAATTTTCTACATTCTTTAATTTTTTAAAAATAATTACTACTTAATGCTCTCCTGGTACAATTTAAAGTAACAAAATACAGCTGAAATACCTTGCAAGAACGAGGATGAATATATAGATTAAGACTATTGTGCAGTGTATTTATCAAGCACAACATAATATTCCATAAATATTTAGATTAAAACTAAGACCTTCACTCCATTCATAGGGCAATGAGCTGGAAGTGAGTCCCAAAACAAGTGCTGGGGAAGCTTGGTTTAAATAGCATCAACCTGAAGTTTGAAGTTTGGCAAATCACTTCCTTTCACTGTCACTCTTTTCCTCCTCCCACCCCTCTCTTGGCCATTGGTTTGTCACTTCTGGAAGGCAGCAATGTCTCTCTGTGCCCCTGCAGCACAAAGCACAGCTGTGCTCCAAACACACACAGACCTTGAGGCACATCCAAAATGCAACATGGAAAAATCCATTGTGCTCCTGACAGGGCCCTGTGCTGCCATCCTGCCTCACGCCTGCTCCACACCAGGAGAAATCCTCTGGAAAACCACAGGACTATTTGCAGAACAGGGCACTATTCAGAATGAGTGAACGTGACAGAATTCCCCCAATTATTTACTTTTCATCAACACCTGAGAGCCTACAAGAAACAGAAAGTCCTCTGACAGGCACCCCCTGGATGAATGCACACAGGGAGGGTGCACATGCTCCACCATAAAGAACCAGACCCGTTTTGCCCCCATGGTACCCATAAGGATTCATTCATTCCCTGTTCCCCTTCTATCCCCACACAAAATGGAATGTATTGACATCAGGTAAATTCTCTCCCAACCACAGAATCCCAGTGCTGCACCAGTTCAGTCTGCAGCAAAGCTCCTGGCTTCTACTTGACTTTCATGCTCGATTGTATGGAGCCAGTCCAGCCCCAAGGGGAGGTGGAGGCAGAGGTGAGAGCAGCAGCTCTCACCTCTCTAAGAACTATCCCTCTATAAGAGGGATAGTTCATGACTCCAAAACACATTTTAAGCAAAGCTGCCATGAGCAATGGCTACAAAGAGCAGCTGCTGCCAGAGGAGGCCATGAGTCAGACCCAGTTTGTGACCACAGATCTAAATCAGAATGGCCCCAGGAAAAAATTCTTGAATTTCTATCCAAATTACAGAATTGAAGGGTTTCTTCAGCCATAGTTGGATCTATAAATCAAGCTGTGTCCTGTGAAGCGTTAAGGGAAAAAAAAAAAAAACCAAGCCAACAAACAGAAATTCTCAATGGTTGGCTAGGTACATTTCCAACCCAGAAGTGTATAATTACATGTCAGTGCTCGTGAAGTAAAGTCCAAACACTCCTCTTGACATGGCAGCATCACCACCTTTTCTTTTGTCACAGATGAACAGGATTAAGACCCAGTTTTGCAATACTCCAGGGCCTCCAGCTCAAAGCTGACACTCCAAAGCCAGGCTTTGGTGATATTGGGGTGACATGAAGCACAAGTGCAGAACAAAGTTCTTTCCCTGAACCACTCAGAGATGATTCCCCTCTCATATGTGTGACTTGGTGACGTCTTCCAACAGCAATGGGGAATTCAGTCACAGGCATCTAACCTCAATAACATCAAGAGGAAGAGGGATGGGGCATGCCCTTCACACAACACAGAACTGAAATTTGAGCTTTTAAGCAGCTAACAAGGACCCTGAGGATGAGAATTATTCCTGGGAGAGCATGGACACAGTAAGATCAAGAGAATACAAGAAGTTCAAATGAGGAACTGCGCTATAAAGAGTTTCACTTCACCGGGCAGCTGGGAAGAACTGAAACAGCACAAGGACTTCTCCCTCTCACTGTCTGAAAAGCAGGCATGGTGTGTACCTGACTTCAGTGACTGTGAGGCCAAAACAACTTTGATACAGTGACAACACTGAGAGTAATCCTATGGAAGAGGAATGTGTAATATGATAAAGTCATTGATTCACCTTTGTTGCTAAAGATATTCAAGTTTCACACAAAGAGTCTTTGATTTTTTGCAACCACTTTCTGATGGTCAAAAGCCATCATACAACAAAACACATGATCTGAAAAACTGTAAAGGTAACCCAGAACTCTCCCAAGCTCTGAAACAGATCAGAGCTACCAAAAACTTGCACATCATCCCACTCATCCAGCCTGCATGCTTGTCCTGCCTTTGATTAGTTGCTTGTTTCCTTATTCTCACCACTAGCAACTATCTTTTATAGAAAAAACATGACATAGGCAGCCATCAAGTACACCTTTCAGAGAGCCAAACAAACCCAACATATGTACAATTCCATGGCAAATGAATTTCATCCAGCATAAAACCAATGAAAGCCGTGATGTAGTATCAGTTCTGCACCGCTTACAGGCCAGGGGCTTGTACTTGTCAAGGAAAACCCAAGAAGTGATTTATTACTGTGTGACCTCGATCATCTGCTGGTGTAATTCCACTTGAATCAATAGAGCTAAATGAGCATGAAAGCAGAGCAGAGCAGGCAGGCACCAGCCCCCAGGAGTTTAAAGATCACCAGCCATGCTCATCGCCCGTGACTCCAGCAAGCGCTCTTGTGCATCAAAGGGGTTTCCTTTGGAAACAGTAACCATAAATTAAGCTCTTCTTAGAGATACTAGAAAAAAATTCTTCCCTGTGAGGGTGCTGAGACCTTGGCACAGGTTGCCCAGAGAAGCTGTGGCTGCTCCATCCCTGGTAGTGTTCAAGGCCAGGGTGGCCAGGGCTTGGTGCAGTCTGGTCAAGGAGCCCACGGCAGGGGGAGAATGGGATGAGCTCTAAGGTCCCTTCCAACCCATTCTGATTTGCCTGACCACTTTCTGCAGAGCTCAAGTTCATCTTCCACACATTCATAGTTATGACACCTCTGTGTATCATTTCCATCTTCCAGGTGGGAAAGTACAACCAAAAGAGCAAGGGTGTTTTTATCTACTGCACCATGCTGAAATCACTGGAAATTTGTACCATTTTACAGGTATTTGGTCATCTGAATGACTCAGTTCAACTCAGTGGACAAGAATCTGGGTTTCCCAACTCCTACACATGGCCCCAGCCCCAGGAGTGGCTCATCCAAATGATTCTTTGGACCTGGAGCACAGCAGCTGATGGCAGAACAAGCAGTGAGCACAAGGACTCTGCCAGCAAAATTTCTGGAAATACCAAGTCTTTCATTAATTGGTATCATAAAAGGTTCTGCCAAAGCTGCAGCCCTCTGTGATATTTACACAACAACCACCCTGCCCTCCTGCAGATCTCAGCAGGATCAATGCTTTTACAGGATGAAGTGAGAGGCTGTGTATGAAAAATGCCTGAGGGTGGGAACAGTTTCCTTTTCAACACCATTTTCTCACAAATGAGAAATCTACAGGAACCAGACAAGGATTCCTAATTCATATTGCCTTCTATTTATGTTGCAAGAACAAAACAGCTGTGACTGACAACTATTTTCTGTTAAAGGCCAGTAATTATCAGCAACAGCAGGTAAATACTGTCAGTTGCTTTTTGCTGTTCCCATGTTCTTATCACTTGGCCAATATTAAACTAATTTTCCTGTCATTCACCCATTACTTATATGAGCCATACTTAGTAGAAAAGTTTACAAACAAAACAAAAAACCAATTCTCAAATTCTTTACAAGAAATATTTCAAGTCCTCTTCCATCATACTTAAAATGTCTAATAGATATTCCAATCACCTTATATGCCCATATAATTGAAAAAACAGGCAAAAACAGTAGAGTTGACAGAAATATACCACACTAGAATGATGCAAGTTTGTTTTTTCCCCTCCCTTTTGCTCCTTGTACAGATCCATGCTGAATACAAGGTCACAGAGGGGCTGAGAAAACATTCTCATCACAGCTATATGTAAAACATCCCTTCTGAAGATTAAAGATATGTCTATATATTCTTTTCCTCTGTTGACAGAATTATCATTCTAATGCTATACTTAGGAAAAGGTGGTGATTTCTAGGGCTCTGTTCCCACACAACACCTCAACACATGCTTAGTGTTTAGTGGGACTATTTATAAATGTAGAAGTTTTGCAGGAGTATTTTTGCACTTTCCAAAATAGAACAGCAGTTTGGAAATGAAATATAATGCCCTGATGCTCCCTTTGCACTTTGCTTAGTCATTTTGTACCTGTGTTTGTACTATGAGTATTTGTAGTGCTAAAAATTCCTCTTCTATACTCACACATCCAGGAGATAAAAGTGTTCAAGGCAAGGAAGGAAATCACATCTCAACTATCCATTTTTTAGAGTTGGTGACATGCAAATTAATCAGCTTTGAACATTCACTGTAGGAGGCACACAGGTCCCTAAAGTACCAGCTGCAATAGAGCACTGACATGAAGCTATTAATTCTCTCAGCCTTGAAGGACAACAGGTTGAAAACCACATTCCCCACCTTCACCAAAGAAGACAAACCCTCTCTTTCTTATTAGAATAACTTTTTTACAGAGTCCTGTTGACCAGATCTGGCTGAGAAGCACAAAAATGTGAATTAAAATGCAAATAATTCTCTCAATCAGCCTCAGCACTGCAGTTCCTCTGTTTAATTCAGGCTTTCCACAGTGCTGCTGGACTCTTCCCTAAGCAAGCTTTTGGCTAACAGAGCCTTAAGCACAGATGGGTCTCTGACCTTATTTAGGAGGGATTCTCCTGCAGGCATTGCTGTCTGATTTGATAACATTTGATTCAAACGGTTCAGCGACTTGGCCAGGCCACATAACCCACTTCTTTAATGCTTGCTTCATTGGCACAGCTCATGTTTATTAACTACAGATAAATCTCACTTAACATTGAACTCCACTACCACTAATTAGCTGTCTTAAATAGCAATTCATTGTGAATAATAAATAAAAAAGGATCAATTACCGATTTCCTCTCCTGTTTCAGCTCCTGCACATAGCGTGTTAACTCTCCAGTGATCAGAGAGGTCATGTTCTCTGAAATGACCTCGTGCTGTCCAGCATAGTCATTCATTTCATTTAAAGTGGCTAGGAAGGCTCTAGTTGATGTGTACCTGCAAAGGACAGAAATGCATTTTGCTTTAGTCCCTTTCTTCTCAGACAGACACACTGCAAAGGGAGGTGGGATCCTCCTCAAGCACTTACCATTGCTATGTGAGACTGGCTATGAATTAGCACAGATTACTGGAAGGAATTTCTCCAAAGGAAGCCTGTCCCACACACTGACAGTTGTCTGATAAATCTATCTCAATTTAGACAGTTTGACACTGGCTCTTATAATATCACCACTTTAGAGTGCCAGGTTCTTTATCAGCACAGCTCTGGGGCTTCAGTTTTCTAATCTCTATTCACCAAACATTTCTAGTTGTAGTCTTTCAAGTCCTATAATTCAGTGCACAGTCATCAGTATATCCTACCTGGCAAAATCCTGTCTAAGCAAGCAAAATTTTGGCCAGCATAGCCTAGAAAAGAAAGTTTTTCATAAGGTAAATTTGATTTAAATCAGATATAGCTTATCAAGTTTTTAAATAAATAGTTTACTAACCAGGTACTCATTGTCAACGCTTATTTTTTGGTACCTTCCATCACAAGGCTTATTTTTTCATATCAAATGATCTACCATACAGCATTCCATGTATTATTGAAAGGAAGCAGCAAACATCTGTGCACACCAATACCAATTTTGAAACAGCAGATTATGTCACTGGTATATTTAGCCCAGTGCCAACAGAGCTGCATTCAAATACCCCAGCTGGCTGGGCAGCTGGAAACCAGCAGCAAGACACTGGTGCATACTAGTAAAATTATTATTATTATTATTATTATTATTACTACTATTATTATTATTATTATATAGTAGTGACCTGCACTGATAACATCACTTAAAGGTGAAAAATCAAAGCAAAGATGGAGATATTTTGGGGAAATAGAAGGGAGTAAGTAGGGATAAAAAAGGCATCAGAAGAAAATAAAAACAGGAGAAACTAAAAAAAAACATAAGCAGAAATATCCACAGTCAAGATGTGAAATGAAAGAAATCCCAGTTATAAAAAAATCCCAAGGTATTAAAGGCACAGAACTAGAGACTGACACTGAGCTTGAAAAAGCTGATTTTTAGTCAGGTTGTCTCAAAGCAGCATCCAAGGCATCCAAAGGTCACATGACAAATCCCCAGACATTGTTTTGAGACATGAAGGAGCTACACTGAGGTGAACACTGTACTTACAAAGGGCAAAGGATACACAGGATCTGCTGTGCCACATCACATAGAATCATTTAACTCCAATATTCCTTTTCAGCAGTGAAGGATGTGTCAAAACCCATTGTAGTAAACTCAAAATACCCATTTATGGTAGAGCTATCCAAAGGCAGATTTATTCCTAATCCTGGGTACTGACCAAAACAGCTGCTGTGCTGGTAACATAATCTTCCTTGTGTAAATACCAATATCTCAGGAAACAATGGCATAAATAACTGATTCCCAAACAATGTTACTAAAAATAAATTAAAAAGCAAGCAAAAAGGCTGTTATCTCTGTTGTACAAGCCACTGGAGTTGCTGCATCCAGCAGCTTGGGGGGCTGACCCAAAAATCTGTATTAATATAATCATCCAGTTGGACCCATATCCAAACTCTTTTGAAATGTGTCACATTACAAGGTCAAGGGTTTGAGGCTGCTGCTGGGCTCTCTGGCAGAGCAGCCTCCTGAAACACCAGGCTGAGGGTCAGCCCCTGCCATGCCTTCCTTCAGAGCTGCATTACAAAACAGTGATGTTGAGAAACTCCAAGGTCACGGTGCTCCAAGGGGAAAGGTTCTCACTCTGGTTTAGAGTCTGTTGGGAAGCTCATCTTCTAGAAAGTTCTTAAAGAACATCTTTATTCTCCCCAAGGGCAGGAGTGTTCTTAATGACCTGTGGTGTCTCATCACATGGGCCATGTTGCTCAGAGGAGCTGAGCTCTGCTGCTGCCTGCAAGCACATCAATCCCCTGCCATGGGGACACAGGTCTGAGCAGGTGAATCAAAAGCAGACAGGTGAGGCTGTGCCACATCCTTCAACACCAGCAAGCCTCAGGATACTGGGAGTACAAACCTCATCCTCCACCCTGCTCTGCAGGAGCCACTGTGGTGTTAGAACATTACCTCTTTTGTGAGTTACTAATCTGTGTTGTCAGCCTGTTTGAGTAATTTAATACTTACACAGAGTGCTTGAGTTTCATGCTAAAATTAACAACTGTTTCTGCTCCTGCTGGAAGCAGATATGAATTTGGTTGTTCACTTCAAAGAGCCAGGATCATTTGAAAGTTTTAAGGCACATTAAAATAAAATGAAACAAAATCCCCAGCCCATGCATCCAGAAACTGCAACATAAGGGAACCGAGTAGTTACAGACCAAATCCACTCCTTAGTATCTACCACATGAATCTATTTCTGCATCTATCACTTCTATATTCTTACACTTGACTTTAACATCTTTGGTTTACAAGCCAAATCCTAGGTGATGACCCAAACTTTGCCATTCCTCCACCAACACAGGCTCACCCAGCAGTGGGTCATGGACATACCTGTATTCTTCCTCCTCTTTGGAGTTCTTCTTGGGTTGGTATTTCTTTGAAAGATTTCTAAAATTAAAAATACAGACATATAAAATTAAAATTTAAAATAACCTTTGAAGCTTTATTATGATCTTTACCTGCACACATATTCTGTCAGGCTGGAGTTTTTATCTGCAGTGAGTAGACACCTTTCCAGAAGCACAACTATAATCAAGCTTTAATTGTGCTGTAGTAACACTCAAAGAATGGGCTGCTCAGTGCTCCAGTCTCTGTAACTACAACAAAGGAGCAGATTCTGAACCCATGAAGTTGCTAAATTAAGGTCATGAAGTCAATACACCTGGGCTGTGGTTCTGCTGATGCACAGATCTCCTTCACCTGATCTAGAGGAGAGGTTCTTTCAGAGTACAAGTCATCCCAGGAAGGCTGATCTGAAGCAGCACATGACACTCTTGACCAGGCAGGTTTGCCTGCCTTTAGCAGGATGATTAGAAGGCAAAAAGAAAACCTTCATAAAGCTGTGGGAAGCTGCACTTTGATAGCAAAAGGGGGATCATTTTGTGATTATCAACTAATGCTAGGGGAAGTGTGACATTTGATTATCCTAATTAGCACAGACGATTGCATCTCATTATCCCCCAGCCAACTACTGATTTAATTTTAAAACACCAATATGCTCTTGGAGTGATTGTATCTTAAATAAGAAGCCTGAACCTTGCTGTGAGCACATCTGACAGTGATTGTATGGTGTTCACTGCCCTCAGCAGCAGCAAATCCAAGGATTTGTGAAGGTGTGCTGCCCACCTGCCCCTCCTGCACCTTGCTGGTATCAGCAGCACGATGCACATGGCACTGCAGCACAACACACCCTTTAGCCAGGGCACACCACAGAGCTGACCAATCTCACTGAGCCATTTTAAGGCCTTTTCAGTGCTCCTCTGTCCTAAACTGAGCCCTATTACTCTGTTCCCTCTGGCAGCTTCTCGCCCTATTGTGAAAGGGAAGCCATTTGGTTTAGTTTTACAAGGTTGTTTCAGTGATGAAGAACAGCCCACAAGGAATATTGATGGAATCACTGTCCAAAGGAGGACTGAGTTTTATCAACTTATCCATGCCAAACTCTTTGGAGAAGCCCCAGAATACATCAAGTTGTAAAGAAACTGCTTTTTCAGAGGTGTAACCCATTCCCTGCTGATGCTGGGTTTATTGCTGACTTGGAGACAGCAGGGCCTCTCATCTCACATTTCTTATTCCTTTTGTTCTCCTTGAGGAATTAAGGAGCATCTGCCCCAACAGAGGAGTAGCCAGAACGCTGGCAGATTTGCACAGACAAACATGTGTTCCTCAAAATTTAACTATCTCGACTGGAAGGGGTCCAAGTGAGTATCTCCCTCTCAGTCTGTGCCTTCTCTCCAAGAGCACACTCTGAAAAAATGAACTTTGAGTTCTGCAGCTTCCACCAAACACCAGCATGGGAAGGGTTCTGCAAACTGTTCTGCAAGACAAAAATATATCTTCCAGCACCCTTTGTATGCCATGGGAATGCCTCCTTCCAGGCACCTGCTTGGAGGGGAAAGGAAAAAACCACAAGAAAAGAAGCACAGAAGGCTACAGTAATAAGGCATTTTCACACAGTCAAAACTCCATCTCCCTGTACTGTCATGCTGCCCAATTAATTCTGACACACACAGCAACTGGCTTCCTGTGAATCTTTAAAGGTGCAGAAATGCTAGAGAGCTGAGGAAAAAAAAAAATCCACAGTCTGCTTTCACAGACAAAAACCACTTACCAAGGATTAGCATCTGGGTTAAACACTTCATTATCTTCTATGCAATTTACACAACACACAAATTGAGTCTATAAATCTAAGCTCTCTGACTTTTTTCCCCTTTTCCAAAATCAGATGTAGGGGTTTAACCAGTTACACACAAAAACCCCCACAAGTGATACTGAATCCAGAATTATTGCTGGAGCTCAGCATGTCCTGGTGCAGTGTCACCTCCAGCACTGCCGAGTTTGAGCTCAGGAAGCAGTGACTGTGACACCTTCAGTGCTAACAGTGATTACAGAGGGAAATACCAGGTAATAAAGTAAAACACCAGCTCTAGAAAGATTCTGTGCTACCCTGAGCACCCATCTCCATGAGTGTTTCTATTTGCCTTTCACTTTGCCTCATTTTTCCTGCCTTTCCAGCTTGTTTCTCTGCTCCCTTGTTTCAGCTTGTGTGACAAATGAGAGAGAAAGATGTCAGACATCAGGGGTCCTGATTCTCAGATTATCCTGACACCTGAAGCATTTTTCCAACACATTTTCCTCGAGGCTATCTATCCATCATCACATTAGGCAAGGGTTTTGACACCCTTTGTGTTGCTCTGAGTGCCTGTGCTGCAAGGGAAGTGACAAGGACACAGCACCTCAGCACTGGGAGCTCAGCATCCAGCACATCAGTGTCCCATGGAAGTTAAAATACAGGAATAAGCATTCTACCATAGTTTCTACATCCCTTCCCTCCCAGCCTAGCTTAATCATTCAATACATATAATGCAAAACAATTAAGAAAGAAAACATATCAGATCTGAAGTAGACTCTCAAACCAGGGCTAATTGCAAATGGTATATTTAATATTTTAGGTTAGACTTACATACATAATAGCTAGTTAGGGAACTCAGGGATGGAATAGAAAATACAAGTTTCACAGAAGGAAATAAATTTCATTGGCTTTACTTCACTATAAATAAAATTGAGGTACATCCAGAGGAGTACCTTGAGTTAACCTGTCTCTTTTTAATAGTATTTTCTGCATGTTATGACATGCAGTGATATGATGCAGCCCTTTTACACCAAATAGATGTGGCACAAAAAAGGTTTGCACCAGGCTTAAGGACACTTATTAAATAAAAGCACATGCATGATTTATTTTTCTCTTTTAATGTCCAGTACTGTTTTACCTCAACACTTGACAAGTCTACATTTTTGGGTTTTTTTTCTTTTATACTTCTAACTTCTCAGATGCCTCCAAGCAGCCCTGTGTTTAAGAGCTCCTTGGGGACAGATGTATTTGTTCTCAAACCATAAAAACACAGAAGGGCAAGAAACAAATTGACCATGTTTTTCTGGGAAGTCTAGAGCAGAATAAGAAATCAAGCTCAGGAATTCATAGTTTCTACATGGTCACAGGTAAAACCATCTTTCACTTTCGTTTACATTTTGTGTGTTTATTTTAATAATCAAGCTCTTTACACCTGGAATTTGTCATCCTGAGTACTCCAGTGAGTCTAGTGCAGGATTGTTCCTAAGACAGGCCAGCTCACACAGATACTCTGCTGGGCTTTCCCAGTCCAGTCACACTCTCTTTGTTCCAGCTCATTTTGCCTCTGTAATCCAACCTCTGCTCCTCTCCATAGGATGTGAGCAATTTGTTCCTGCACGAGTCATTTTCTATTTCCTGCTTGTCTGTAGCAGAAACCCTGGGGAACCCTCCTGGCATTCCCCTGGGAGAGCACACAACCATCAAGGGGGGGATTTATCTGCTACCAGCTCCTCATAAATCACAGGCCATTGTGCATCTCAAATTCCTTCAAACACAAGCAAATTGTGGGTAATTTTTTTTTAAATAGATACTGTGTTTTAGATATGCACATCAACTGAAACTTCAGATCCCATCTCTTTAAAACCCAAGAAGATGGAAAGAGGTCTCAGATTTATTATCGCCATACAAATAAAAGGTTTACTGGAGGGGTTAGGAATAATTATTCCTGCTCTCCCCTTCCCAGTTAACTCCAGCACTTCCAGTTTAGCACTGGTCACTAGTGGCTGCCAACAGAATTGCCTCACAGGCAGCAGCAGGATCCCCTGTGTGCTTTACTCCCTTCTAACCTCCAATCACTTCTCATTTTTTTCTACCTTCCTGGGAAAAACAAGGTAATATCTACACTCCTGTGGGAGGGTTCTTAGCACCTCTTGCCCAAGATCTGACCCCAAGGAAGATGTTTTCTGTGTCTGGTTCACACACACTCGTCTCTGTCTACAATCAAATCAGACATGGACATGTAGAAAGCACCCAGCAGGAATTATTTGAGATTAATTCACAAAGATCTCTGCTCTGATCAGGAGACAATTCAAAAGATTATAAAACTGTAATTCAAATCTCAGGCTGCAGCCTCGTTAACTACATTGGAAAAATTACCAAGGGCTGGGGCTGACTTTCTGACCTGCAGTTCCTCCCCATGCATGTTCAAAAAGGGCCTGTCTTACTAAAAGAAAACCTAAACATTGTCTAACAAATGATCATTATTCTGTTGAATTCTTAAACTCTTCAGCATTTGTGCACAGCAGCCCCAATTTCATGGAAAACATTACAATGCTGTCCTCTAAGCCTGAGCCATTAATCATGCATAAACTGTGAGTAAGCCCTAGTGTGCTGCTCAGCCACCTCAACAACCTCTCTTCTTGCAAAACATATGATTACTAGCAGATATAATACACCAAGATCTTAAATTAACTTTTACTTTCCCATCTATAAATTAAAGCTATTTTCTAAAAGCCATTATTATAAACAAAATCACCACTGACATGGCAAACTTAGAGTTGATTACAGGCACTGAAGAGATGCAACTCAAAGTCCAGAACTTTACATATCAACTTACCTAAGCTGCTTTGCATAGCTGAGTTCAATCTCTGTTCTTTCTTTTACAAACTTGATGTACTTTTCCAGAACATCAATACCCCACTGCGTGTGTTTTTCTAAGTTGTCAAACTGGTCCTGCAATGAATCAAAAAAAAAAAGTTTAGTCTCATTGAACACAAAGACAATTAAAATTAATTTACAAAGGGAGTATCACCATACAGAAAGTGCTGTTAATATTTTCCATTACCAGCTAGATATTTTTATAGTGAGACAGGTTCTTAATCAACAAAAATCTGTACTTTAACAAGAGCCCAATTCAGTAACATTCTTCATTACTCATTTCTGAATCAGTTTCATTCCAGAAATACTGGCATTTCTATTGAATACCATCTTCTAATATAAAAATATACTTAGATGTAGGATAAGAAATAGATACTCTTGACAGTATTTTGTTTTACTCTGAGAAATTAATAGAAGTTCCATGAATTTGGGATCTACTAATTAATAATTCTGATTTTCATATCAAAATCAGATTTAGACTCCAGCTTTGTCAGTGTTATTAAAGTGTTATTCAGAACAGTTATTCTTTTTACAGAGCAGGCTTCAATTCCTCTGTAGCCTGTTTTAAAACAGATAACACAATGCCCCCCAAAATTACATAAGCTGTGTTTTCTGAAAGTTTTCTTGTCCACCTCCATTTTTATACAGATACTACTTTGTTCTTCAAATATTGTTGCCCTCAAAAACAGTCACACATGTTTTCAATAAAATCAAGAACATTCCACAAGTCAGTTTGGGATTTGCAAATGCCAAGAGAAATTAAGCAACACTAAATCCAAATTAATTATCCAAGCCAGTTTATTACTATCTGCAGATTTCAATTATAATCACCTTATTTTTCAAAACCTGGTTACTTCAACAGCACTCAAATTCCACCATCATTCATTCCACACAGCTTTGCAGAAGTTACTGTTTTTACAATACTTGAAATATAATTTTTAAACTGTGATACACTGAATGTTTGTTCTGACAGACATACAGTGTAAAATAAACAAGGGCTTTAATATCAGTCTAACCTATTTGCCATCAGGTTCCATTATGGTTTACAGGGAAAACAGAAAGTAAGTTTGTACAATCTACAGATTGGAGTCACCATGTTTTCCAAAAAACTACAGACAGCACTGGATTTGGGTCAGATGCTGAGCTGCCACTACCAGATTTTGACACAAGTGATGCTTCTCTGGAAAAGATTTGGCCCTGTGACTCAGTTTGCAGAGTTATCACTGAGTTACAAAAGCCAGACAAGCCCACTCCCTTTAGACAAAGAGCAGAAAAATAACTGAAAGCTACAGCAAAGGCTGGTTTGTGAATATGTTGCTTTTACCAAATACCACTTTCTGCTCTGTAGCACATGTGGCTCTGAGTAACATTGGTGGCAGAGGAGACTCTGCCAGCATTGAATACAGTCATGTACATGGGAGCTAATAAAGAAAATAAACCTGCTAATAAAACTGCTTAACTCTAATTTAAAGGGGAGAAATAGGAACCATGTTAAGGAGACAAAATTTGCAAAACACCATCAAGAAGGAAGTTAAACCAGCAGGTAAGACAGTGGAATAGGGGACACAGGGTTTGTGCACCGTGTGTTTGCTCTGGGTTAGCATCAGGTACAATTTCAAACCAAGTCAGCCAAACAAAGGTTTCAACTTAAGTTATGTCAGTTTTAGTCAATTAAAGAGGCACTGGGGGCAGAACAGCAGAAAAGTAAGAGTATAAAGTTACAAAAATAGTAAAGAACTTCTGAGTGCTCCAGGACCTACAAGAAAAGTGGTTAAGGGCAACTGAAGTAAAAAAATTCAAACTACACAGAATAAAAGCCTGACTTCCAGCCATATAAATCACCCTTGAACCAGAGCAGCATCAGTCACTCAGAAAGAGGATGTGTGCACTCTGCAGAAAGGGAATACACAGACTAAGAATATACATGTTTGCCTATATACAAATCTTGATTTCAGACAATTTCACAGCTGGGGAGAAGGCAAAAATCAGGGGTGGCATAATGGTCCTCCTCCTGCCAGAGGGCTCAGCTCAGCCTGGAGGCTGATGCCAGTACAGAGAAGCACCTTCTGCTCTGCTTCAAATATACCACCTCTCCTTCTCTGGGATTATACTGGACTCAGGAGAGTAGTGCAAACATGGCCTTTTTAAGGTTTCTGATAAAGAGGTCTTCTAGCTCTCCCACACCCTACTCTTCCACAATTTACATTATTTAACATAAACACATGAATATCAAAAAAATACCCCACAGGGCAGTCCATTAGTCACAAGTTTACATGGATTCACACACTCCTGATTTAGAGAAGGGAAGTATCAGGCAGGGAAATTCACTCCCTAATCCCTGTAAGCAAATTTAACCACCTTTATCAGATAGATCATACTTGTACCAAGAAACTAGCTTATTATCCTATTGTGACCCCATCCAAAGAGGAAAGGTCAAGGTTTCCCACAGGAAAGAATGCCTTTCAAGGAGATCCTGCCCTTTGAGGTAATCCAGATTTCAAGATAGAGCAGGTTCATCCAGAAAATGCAACCCTGGTGGTGGCTTGTCCAAACCTCCCACCATCATCCCACCCTGAATCAATTCTCAGAACATCATTTAGATCAGAGTTTGAATAAAAACCCAGAAATGGCTTCAGGTAGCTGCCTCAGTGTGGGCTGTCATCCCACAGAGGGACCTGTTGGAGTGTTTCTAAGGCCTCACCAGGCCAAGTTGGGTGAACTAAAACTCCCTGAGGAGCAGTGTAAGAGGAGCACACGGTGGTGCAGCTGTCAGACAGATCAACCAGGGGAAGACGCTGAATTTCTATTTATAAAGTGAGATGAGGCACTTGCCCTGTGCCAAGCTCTAGGCAGAACCACCTCAAAAGTACAAGCCCTGACCTCCACTATCAAGAAGAGAGGCAAGGGGAAGTTTAACTCTCTGCAGACTTGCTAAAGAGAAGAGCTCTTTTCTGGGCATGCAACAGTGTTGGCCCAAGTGCCATTTCACTCGGCAGCCAACGCCCCACAGCACTGTGTTACACTGGGGTCACGCATTCCATTGTCCCTTCCCTCTGCTGAGTGCCTTGGGGATGAAAAAAAGTCAGTAAAATTGGCAACACCATCACTGGCTGAGCATGAGCAGGGCAGTGCAGCCAGAGGGACACGACAGATTGTCCTCCTTGTTCCATGGATCTGGAAGGACACTGAAGGTAGGCAAAGGCTCTGAGTTAAAGTTAATGAATCGTAGGGATGACCAAGGACACAAAATGTGTTGATTGTACTGCATAACCTTCAATTCATGGAATCCCAAAGGCCAGGGATACAGGTAATCAGTGCAAAATGGGACTTCTGAAAAAGAGATTTTTGAGAACAGCTAACAACAATATCATGCCTTCAAATAATCAATATTGAAAACTTTGCTATAAACTGATTTACTTTTCTCAAAGTTCATTATAAAAATGCATTATCAGATTGAATCTAAAGAGTTTTTAAAAAACCCTCAATTATTCTGGGGTCTAATGAGAACAGCACACGTTTTCAGCACAAAGTGCACCAGCCCTGGCACTGATGATTTAGCAGGTGAACTGTGCCAGTGGAGCTCTGCAGGTTCAGTCATCAGCTGCAAGAGGGCTCAGATGCCCCATGAGCTGCTGTTTCAGCTTTCAGTTTCAATACACAGACACTCCTCTGTTCATTTTTGCAGCATCCTCATCCTTCCAGCCAGGGAGAACATTAGGAAACAATGAACTCCACAGGGCTTCAGCATTCAAGAAAACACAGCAAGAAACATGATGCAATGTTCAGTAAGAACGCTCCCACTTGACCACAGTGAGGGAGAAACAAAAGGTCACACCGCACCTGCTTTCTCCGAAAAAGAAACACCAAAACATCTTCTAGAAGAATTCACTACTTTGCTCTGGCTCAGAGACTGGTTCATACCTAAGAATGTTCTTTGAGCAGAAATACTGCACTGACAGACAGTTGTCTATCACAGTGGGCTCCCATCACAGCCTTTGTGTTACTATATCCTTCCAACCTGCCAAGTCTCATCTTCTCCCCGTTTCAAGTGTCTTTGTTTATTGTGGTATCAGCTTACTAAAAAGAATAGACTTCTAATTGACCATCACGATGTGCATGTAATTAAACTGCCTAACTGTCACTTACCCCCCTTCATCAGATTCCACCTGCTTCCCAAAGCCAGCAACATGTGCCACAACAAACACTTTGCCAGGTGATGGAGGAGCTGGAATACAGGAGCTGAGCCACCTGACTCACACAGGTGGGAAAGCAGAGCCTCTGCTGCTTAAAACAAACTGTTCAGAGCTTGACATGTTCTTGAGCACGCACACAAAAATCGGAGTTCAGAAGAGGGAAGTAGAACTTTATTCATTAACTTGAACAGGAATTTGACATCCAAGTACCCAGCATGCTTTGAATATTTTAACCCTAAGGCAAAGTGTGTTTCTAAATTCATTTTCTAACTTCATTTCTGTTTCCATTATTTCTCTCCTGGTGCTTTTACTGCTGCCCAAATAACCTCCCATCCATGCATTCTTTCTGAAATTTGGCTGCATGCTTGTTACCCTGACAATGCTTAAAATGGAAATAGTGCTGCCCATTTGCTTCACTTCATTTGAATGGTTACTTTAAGCTGTCAAATCCCCTTGACTTCTCAACTGCCCTCCTGAAGTCACATTCCCCAGCTATGTGAAGTATTTTGGGAAGAGGAAAGTTAGCCATTAAGGAAAAAAAAAACCCAAACAAAACAAAGAAAAGCCTTCTTCCTATTTCTCAGTCATATAACATGGAGTGCAACCAATTATTGAGCAATAAAGTGTTATTCATGAGGTCTTTGAAGATCAGCTCAGTGAGATTTTCCTTCCTCTTTCTAGAAGGCTTCCATCTATTGTGAAATAGTTCAACACACGGTGCTCAGATCCAGTGATGGAGCTTCATCTGCCACTAAGGGGCTTCAGCCTTAAGCTTGACTGAAATAAAGGGGTTGTCCTCACTTTTCTGTTGAGCTGCAGCCTCAGTCTCTCCACACCCAGACAGACTCATCCTGCCCAGCTGCACCACACAGCCAGGCCACAAGGACTGGGGTTTCTACTTGGTTTCAACTGTGAACAAAACATTAGGTTCTAGGAGAATTTACCAATTAATTCTGCAATTTAAATCTTCCTGTCAAACCTGCCCAGAGTAGACTGAGCTGGCAGTGTTCACTGTACCAGTATCCAGGCTGAACTGTCACTGTCACCCTTTCTGCTGCTTTCACAGGTGACAGTGCAGAAGCGTGAAATTAAGAATGCTAACAGAGACAAGTAATGAAGAAAGACTGTGCTGAAAATTCAGATGCTAATAGCAGATGAAAAGCCTTTATATTTAGCATGCTCCTCCTGTAATTCTAATACAGCAACACAATAAGAGACACAGGATTCTTGAATGTTAAGAATATTTGAAGACTTTCTACTACCTCATTCCCCAGTGAGTTTGATTCTACTTCCTCACAAAATTATGTGTTTACATACTGTCCTTAATAACAAAAATAGGAAGAGGGGAATTAACAGCTAATTTTTACCTCTGGTCATACCTTCTCCTCCCACATTCCTTTTTTTTTTTTTTTTTAAACACTCTCATTCACTTTCAAAGGCAAAAAGGAATTAAAGTGAAGATCAAGAATACATCACAGTGTTCAAATTCTAAATTACTTTTTTAGATTCCATGGTTTAACAACTTCAAATTATANGGGTACTCCCTTCCCCCCCCAATTCCTTTTTTTTTTTTTTTTTAAACACTCTCATTCACTTTCAAAGGCAAAAAGGAATTAAAGTGAAGATCAAGAATACATCACAGTGTTCAAATTCTAAATTACTTTTTTAGATTCCATGGTTTAACAACTTCAAATTATAAAAATAATTAACGAGATGATGAGCCCTTCACGGGCTCGGCTGAGTCCCATATGGCACCACAGTGCTGGCAGAATACACGGGAATTCAGATCACAGATCCTCAGAGAATTACAATAAAGCTATATGCAAATGTTAACAGTCTCCAGGCAAATTAATAATGAAAGAAAATGCATAAAATACAGGCTACCACTCCAAGAGCCTTCCAGAAAACTGAGATGAGTAGAAAATACCAAAGCAATTCAGCATCTGTTGACTCAGCCACTACTGATGAGAATCAACTTCCCACACAAAACTTGTTAGCAACAGTCAGTGAAACCCTCAGTTAATGACACTAAACAAACATCCCTGATTATATATGGAAGACAGGACACCAACCTTTCCCTTCCTGCAGCAGAAAAAAGGAGCCCTCACAGCACCATTGAGCACATAGGAATGGGGCAGGGAGACCATCTCTGCCTGGTTTACATTCAAATGGTGCTGTGGTTGTTTTCTGAGTGCACCCTTCCATTCCCCCACACATCCGGTTCTTGTTAACAAAGCTATTTATGATCACATGCATTTGTCATGCAGATCACCTCTTCAGCCACACATGCTTAATTTCGTTTTACCCTTCAAGTATTAAATAAATTCTTCCTGACCTTTCACCAGGATGCCTAAACAGGCATAATTTCAGCTGGAGTTGAATAATAAATAGCCCAGACAAAAAATGCCATCTTACTTGCCCATCTCCATCTTCCTCTCAATGCCATCCCCTAAACACGTTTTTTCATAGAGCCCTCAAGGGTAACTATTCTATCTCTTCTATTCACCTGGGAACTTGATCTAGTTAGGAGAACACAGAAACAAACAGAAGATTCTTTGCTGCATCATTAGGAAACTGAGTGTATTTCAAACATGTGTGAAGGGGAACTGACAGAATGCAAGAGTGGAAACAGACTATGAATTAGGTTGAAATACGTTTTATGGTGCTAGCTTAACTCACCTCTAATTGTCCTGCTTATTTCAATAGACATTATGAATAAAGCAGTTTCTGGGCCATATTTCAGCCTTGAAATGCTTATCCTCTTCAGCATTTTGCTGAAACTGGAATGCAAAATAAGTTCTAATACTTATGCCAGTTTTAATTTAAATAGAAAGTAACATTGGCCCAGTATAATAGCAAGGCCCTTTGCACAGCCTTGTAATTGCTTTCGAGACCAACCACATTCATCTCCACCCCAAAAACCACCTTCCACAAACTCAAGAGTGACCCCTCCTGCTAATTAAGCCAAGGTGCTGTCCCACAGGCAGGTTTTGGCCATACCTGAACCCAACCTGGATGAAAACCTGACTTAATTCAAACAAGAAGCACTTCTGAGAAAAGCCATGAGCAGCTGGCACAAAGGCCAGCACCTGGAGAGCAACAGGAATATTCCAGCTGCTCTGAGGCAAGGCCAGTCCTGGGAGTACAACCAGATCATCAGGGCTGACAGGGAACCAATTTGATTGCAACATCTCACTGAAAGATCCACCTACACCAGAGCTGCACAGGTACAGCCCCCACTAATGAAAGGGGTGAGCTTTGTACTGGTAAAGGTTAAACCTCCTTGCAGAGAAGCTGCCCAACACCAGACTAAAACACAGCACTGGGTCACAGAGCTCACAGCAGCCAACAGCAGCAAAGCCAACACCAAGCTCTCAAAGCAGGGCTGGGAGGGAGAGCAGCTCCCTGGGCAGCAGCTCAGAGCAACAGGTCAGCAAGAGGACACCTCTGCCTGCTGGAGAGGTCACTGGGAGTACAGCCACACTCCTGCAGTGGTGACCCACTTTAACACCTATTATGGAAGCCCTTGCAAAACCCAGCACGTGGTTCACGGGGAGAAGCTTCGCAGTGTGAGTACAACCGATGTCATCGGCTGCCAAGGCATTCACACACACACAGGCACACACACGAGCTCTCAGTGTCTCAATGTCTCCTTCTCTCTGCTGACAGCTTAAACTGTGAAGTGAAACTGCTCCTTTTGCAGCAGCCAGAAGGCTCTGAGTCAGAGGCCACAGAAGCAGTGGAGCTCCAGGAGCAGGTGATCCTGCAAGAAACCTCCCGGTCTTGCCCTCAAGGGCTGCTCTTACCACTGCAGCAAAGAGCTTTCCTCACCAGAGCCCAAACCAACTGAAGCCCCAAACCCTCCACCTCTGCCATGCTGCTGTCAAACTCAGCCTCCTCCTCCCCCTATGCCCGTTTGTCCTGTGAAGGATGTGGTAAAGCAGAACTCGTAGTCCCTCCACAGCAACAGGGCAGCTAACTGTGCTAACACAGCAGCCAGGAAGGAAGGTGAGAGAGGACATGTTCCATGTAAGAGAGGATGTGGTTGTTGGTACTGCAGCAGCTCAGAAAGATGCTGAAGGAGGTAAGATAACAGAAAGGAGTGATTAATTCTGGGGAGTGGGAAGGCAGGAGGATGTGATCAGCTCAGCTACAGCAGGACAGAGTTGATGAGCAACAGATGATTAAGAGAAACAACAAGTGAGCCAAACACTGGACAGTGAGGGACAAATAAGACTATTCTTTGTTTTCTTGGGACATGCAAGTTTTTGATGGTAAATTATGTAGGTTACATGTCCTGGACAGCATGGACAGAAGTGCATCCAGCATGGAGCATTTTCTAGGTGCTATTTTGGTTTTATTCAAACAGTTACCTGAAAAGGCCACACTGAGGTATCACCCGCTGTTATCAGTGGGAGATCCTTCTAAAGATAGTGTTGCATCTCTTGAAAGAGGAAATGTGCTTCTTAGAGGTGTCACAGTTTCATGCTCTTGAAAATGAATTTTATAGCTCTCTTTGAATAAGGAAAAGGAAAAGCTCAAAAATCACCATTTGCAATGTCCAAGGACACTTTTCATAGATGGCCACGATGCAGCAGCGATTCATTTCCTTCAAATAAATTTATACACTTTGAGGTTTGAGGCACTGCATGACTTTGCCACAATGAGAACCATCTGTCATGAGCAGCCCATTCAGAAAGGAACATTTCAAACCTACAATTCTGCTTATAAAACACACTCAAGAAACCCCAGAACAAGACACAGTTTTGTTTCAAAATACATTATAATGTGCAAATTACAACCCCGGATGTAAGAAAGCTCTTAAAGAACAAGATAATAAGAGAGAAACTTCAACTAATGCCAGATGTACTGCTGGACTGGTTTTATTGAAGGATTGAGCGCATTTCAACCTTTTTATGCACTTGTTCAGTTATTTAAATTGAAGACAAACATGCACATGCTGCTTCTTTTGGTGATTCTAGTGCAATTCAACTGATTTAAGTGAACTTACTTGCACTATGTATGAGGATAAACAGCAGCAGAATCAGGACTTTAAAATCCAGACTCATTAGCTAAGCAAAGGTTCATAACTACTACAATCTACTGGGGCCAGAGCGATGATGCATCTCTACTATTAGTATTAATTATACCCACAAAACCCATTAAAAGAAAAGAAACAAAAAACAAAGAAACAAAACAAAGCAACGCTAACCTCCTCCTTCTGCTCCTCCTGAGGGAACAGGAATGGGATAAAGATTTGGTTTTTGCTGACAGTGTCCAGAGCTGCAGCCTGAAAGCTGCAGGGACCCACAGGGATTCACTGTTCCGTGCATTATAAACAAGAGCTTTGAAAATGAGCAGATCCTCCTGGCTTGTGGGGCTCTGCTGCTGGGAGGGTATAAATCATGAGCTGCAGCAGAGCTCCAGAGCCGAGCTGCCTCCCCCAGGAGTTGCAGCATGGTAACAATGCTAAATATACACTGCTGTTGTTCCAGGAGGGCTTTTCAGTTGACAAATGTTGCAACTTTTCACTGTTCCCCAGCACCATCCCACTTCCCTGATTTAATACACACCCATTTGTTTCTTCTGAAATTATTTGAACAAATGCAATTTTAGAACTAATTCCCAGTAAATCTTCTTCTGTCTGGCCACATCTTGGATTAACTGTTGACTGATTTTCATCCTTTTTTTTTCCCAGTCTGCAAAGCTCTCCCTTAATAATACCAGCTGTTAAAACAAAGATCAACAAGAGCTCTTGCCCACGGTTTCCCCTTTGGGCAGCTGTGTACTGATTATTAAAAATGAGCCATAGAGTGTTCCTGCTTATTGCATGGCATGGATAACTACAATAGAAAGCCAAACGAGCCTGCTGATCCATTTAGAAAAACACACACAAAAAAGGCAATTCTGCCCTCTTATCCAAAACCATCACAATAGCAGAATCTTATCCACAAGAACAATACTTCAAACTGTAGCAGTCTGTGGGAATGTTTTTTGGGGAAATTAGCTTTTTGCCCAACTTCATTGCAAACCAATGCCATACTGGCTTCATCATGTAGAACACCCAAGTTGTTCCATGCATCCTCAAAGTCAAAATTTCTTCATTTCTTCATTAGTATCAAATCTTTTTGAATATGATTCAGCTCTGAGCACACACTAGGAGTTTAGGAAAGGGTTTTGGGGAGATTAATTTGGGTTTGGGTTGTTTTTTTTTTTATATGACCACTTAAAAACAATCAGTAACATTGGTACACTTTGCAAATAAGAGTCCTTGATCTCCCTCTATCAAAATTAGCCCAAAAAGATAACGGTTCAAAAACCCAGCAAAGGTCTCACCAGGTATGCCTGGTATTCTCAACAGCAAAACTTCTAATCTCCACTAAATAAATCCCCTGGTGGGTGTAGAACTGAGCACGTGTGCAAAGCTCTTTTCTACACACGTTAATGCAAGGATGTACTTAGTCATTAACCACAACAGCCTTTACTCCTGAAACTCCTCCTCACCTCCTCCCCTGGCTGTGAACTGACCAGACCCCGATGCAGGCACCGTGTCCTTCCAGGATGTTCATGCAGACACTTGGAAAAGAAAAATGCTGTAGAAATCACTAATTCTGCTTAGCTTGAGGCTGCCTGCTGGAGTCATTGGAGCAATGGCAATAACTAGGGTTAAAAAAATAAGCACCACACCACTTCTGAGTGTACAAACCCTTCCCTAAAGTTCAAAAGAAAAGATCTGAACTTACATTTCCCTCCTCTCCTTTCCAAATTAAATGGAACAAACTGCTGAAAAACTTCTTTGTAGATAGGGTTCAAAAAGCATTTAATACCTTAAATACCATGACATGACAAACACAATCCTAGATTTTTCAAGAGCCACTTCGCGCTCAAGACCAAATAAGATTACTGCTATGCCTGAAGTATTTCTATCCACCATTGCATTCCATTTTTAACCCAGAAATTAGATTAGGTGCTTCCACTCTGATCCAAGAAATAGTGAAGTTTCCAGAACAGGAAGATTATCAGAGATATATCCTACTCAGAAATCTAATGCAATGGATAGAACAACATCAGACTGCATAACATTTAAAATGTCTGCAAAAAACAAAGTTGGTCACTTCAAAATATGTTAAACTCTGTTCAAAGGGCATTTCATAATTCAGAATTATCTACTCATACACTCCACTCTGTGGAGTCAAGCTACACTGGCAAAAAAATGGATAAATTCTGGAACTAGGCCTGAAATATAACATAAGCAAAGAGCCTAAAGAAAGCTGTAGAGGCTCTATGCCTTAAATCCATCTATTAGGGTTTCTCCCGCAGATTTTTTATTACAATAAGACCTGGCCCTTCCAACAGCTGTAAAAAATGGCAACCAGGACAGTCCTCTAACATCCTGTCACGTATTTTCCTTTTACCCAATACCTTCCTCCTCTGAGTCTTTCACTGAAACACTTCAGAGAAGAGCTTAACCCCAGCTGCATCTGCACCCTGCAACGTCCTAGAGTCGGGCCATTCACCTTGATTTTGACAAAAACATTGTTTTACTCTGATCCCACTTGCATAAAATATTCAGACTTTAAGCTGATCCTTGCCATGCTCCTCCTCCTCCTGTATGGCCATAGAATTACCAAGCTAAAATATGGTCAGACCAAAAGTTATGTGGCAGCTCTACCAATGACACATCTTGCTAAGGATCAGAAATCTCCACCTGTGCATCAAAGCATGAACTGCTGTTGATAATAATTCTCCAATTACTTCAGTCTCTTATTCTTTGGAGGAAGAGAGCATATCTCCTTATTCTCACATGCTCAATTCTGTGAGATTTCTATTAAGTTTATCCTCAGGTAACAACTCCCATTAATTATAGTGTGAACCCATGTTACATCAAAGTTTAAATGTGAGGAAAAGTAATCGCATTTTCCTTAACTGAATAATCACTGTACAAAGCCTTTCAAACTCCACTGGGTTTCCCCCTTCTCCCAACAGAAGCCTCTCTCAGCTCTCAATACCAAGACTGCAGCAAAATCAAATGAATGCACCAAAGTAGGTGGAATAAGAAAGGGGAAATATTGTGCAAAGTGCTGACCCACCAGAAGTATACAAAGCATTTGTTCAGTGGTGACAATGAATAATTTAATCTGAGACAAATTACCAAACAAACATCAATTAAATTACATGCTAGGCTACAAGAGAAAGTTCTCCCACACACATTTCAGGTTTGCAGAGTCAATAGAGCAGCACAAGGCGCCCGGGATTGTGATGGAGTCATCTGGGCTGCTCACTCAGGGATACTTGACATTCTCCACGGGAAATATGACAATTGCAAGAATCTAAAGAGAAAAAGGTAAATTTAACTCCATCACACTAAACCAACATTCACACAAGAAGAATAAAGAGAGCACGTGCCACCCAGCCTTGTAAAATGCAAGAAATCAGAGTTCTACCCCATAAATGACATTAATGAAACGTGCAGAACTGGAGTTTATAGCACAATTGTCTCTGCCATCCATCAATTCTAACTGCCCGAGCACCTGATCAGAGAGCATTTAGAGCAAGTTGGAGCAGCAGCAAAGACTGCCCAGGTCTAACAGCAGCCCCATTGTGCTAAGTGCTGCCTTTACTCCAGCAGATCCAGAACTGGGACCAGCTCACAGCAATCAGAGACACGTGGGGAACCACAGCGTGGCGAGCGAGGCTCGGTGGTTTGCTGGCTGTGCCACAAGGATGCTGCAGGACGGCCACACTCCGAGCCCCAGCAGACAAAGCTCAAGTTCACTGTGCTGACCATACTGTGCCAGCCAAGACAACCTAAAATTACAGTTTCTAGAAAGTAGGGCAGCGACAGACTGTCCAAACCTTTTGGTCTGGCTCCCTACACAGCCTCTGGCCTCTCAAAGAAAAACAGTCAGAACATTTTATGGAAATAAATCAACAATTACAGTCTCTTTTGACCAATATGGCTTGGAAACCTAAGCATCAGGAATAAATGACATTTTGCCATCCTGAGCTAGAAGAGCAACATCCTTTGATCCTTTAAGTAAGGTCTGCTTCCCTCAGCAAGGATATTCTGCTCCTAAGCTGGATAGGCAAGTCTAGCTGAGCAAAAGGGGTAATCCAGTTTTCTTGTGACAACAATCTCATTTCCTTAGTTCCAGCAACACGTGAATATTTTATAACTCATGCTATAACAGTGATGACACCATGATAGAGATTTCAAACTTTCACTGCACTTGAAGAAATATCTTTACAATCCTAAGGGGAATTACATCAGTAAACAGTCTCCTATTAATATAGTTTTCAGACACAGTTGTGAAAAAAATCACTACTCAATTTAAAGCAGTGCTTATTGGAGCCAAGATTAAAAACCACACTTGGGTCACACCAGTCTGACCACTTGTGTCTGCTCACCCCATCTTCTAGAACTACATATTTGCCCAAATCCAGGAACAGTGAAACAAGGGACAGCATGGAATTGGAATTTTTAGCTTTCACTAAAATATTTGGGTTCATGCTCTAAATAAAATCATCTACTTCAAAATCTTGAAAATTTACCTCTGAAGTTTTAAACTTTTTGTAGTTTTTGACAACAATTCATATCCCTCTCCAGCTGCTAGGCAGAATATTGGTTTTGAGGGAGAAGGGTGTTGGCTCACTAGACAAAGACCAAAAAAAAATATCGGTTTAATATCATCAGTTCTACTCTGGCATTTAAATATTAACTTAAAATAAAACTGAAAGCACATAAAACCAGTTGACTGCATCCAGCCTCATTAAAACCACATTATGTTAGTTTACCTAACTGCAAAGGCAAATATTTTTTCAACATAAATCCTATGCATAAAACCATTCAATAAACATATCCATTGGCATCTAGATAAAGGCACTAACCGGAGGCTCATATAATCAGCTATAAAATAAAACCTAGAGCACAATCAAGCTCCAAGACAATTAATACTACCAGGAAAAGCTCTTACTAACTTTCCTAAGCCCAGGACCAACAACCTTTCTGAAATACAGATCTCCAAATTCTTTATAAAGCTGGTAAGGCTACGGCAAGCAGACAAGAATTTAAAACTCTCTTTTAAGGAGTTTAGAGCCAACAAAGCTCCTGGTATTTTAGTGCCATTGCAGGCTCTTGTAACACTGCAGGCATTTAGAAGCACCAGCAAATTAATATGCTGCACCAACTCATTTGGTGAACAATCTCATTCAGATCTTAAGCTGCTTGTCCAGGGTTCTGAATGTGTGAGCAGGCTGAAAAAATCTGAGGCGCCGCAGATATTTCCTGAAAGGGTGCTACAGTTTTTCAAGTGCAAAGCTGCTTGCTGTACTTTGGACTGGTTACTGGGACAGCAATAAAAAGCATTCTTGTGTCTTGAGGGCAAACAAAACCAAGACCACCACACCACATACATCATGATGTGATTAGTCAAAGGACTAACACAAACCATGGTTAAATGTTATTAAAATCTTTGTCATGGAGAGCTGCTGGTTAAGTTTGGGTCAGTGTGACAGCACAGTGTTTTACAGGAATATTTCTTAATTAATTCATTTATTAGGACTCTGTAATAGCCAAGTGTGCTGCTCACAGAGCACACGGGGTGGAACTTTGTGACTAAAACTACAGATGTGTCATCCTGATTTCCACTCTTTTCACGTTCCTGGAAGATCAAGTGGAAGGCTACCACAACACCACCAACAAATAAACACAGGGAATGCTTACATTACAACCTGCTCCTTGTGTTTTCCTATCGCAGCAATAACAAACCAGGAAGCATCACAAGAGGACAGCAAGCACAGCACTGCTCTTTTCTGTCACTGTTGTGGGAGGAAGTCTAACAAATGCTTGTCATTTCCAGAAAGTAATGGATTCCCCAACTCTAGCATAAACAGTGCCCACAAACTGCACGCAAATCTGTCACAAATTCACTTCTTCACAAGCACAATGATTCTCCATTTAACATCAGTGGCTGATAACACAGCACTAACATCAAACACAGCCAGTTCACAGATGAAAGTACTGCAAACAGCTTAAGAGCAGACTGACATCTCTGACATCTCGCAAGAGAACCATAAATTTAGGTCAGCTCATTGCTGTGCTGCTCAACAGAGGAACAGGAAACAATGTGATATGCAGGACTCACTGCTTCCTGCAGCAAGAGAAAAACTGCAGCCTGTTTTCAGTGTAACTTCTGCAAACTCACTGCAACAGGACAAGCCTGCAAGGTGGAGGTGGTGCCATTCCATTCAGGAAACAGAATCTCCCTTTCTGGTAGCACCCACAGGATTCACCCTGCAACAGCCCTCAAAGAGACATGAAGCTGTTTCCTACACTATTACTGCACAGAGCCATGCAGGGCACCTCACAGTCACATCTTTAGGGAGTAATTCATTCCTCAAATGAAAAGAAAACACACACGTGCCATCCTCCCTTTATCAGGGATGTGTGAATATCACCCCCACACAACTTCAGAAGTCTAGATTGGGAGTGTTATAAGCAGATGCCATTAAATATTGATGTTGTATTTCATTTTTTGCATGACTATTTATTTGAAGAGAATTAATTAAGTACATTGAAAAAACGTCTCTTTGAAATGTGGTTGTCAGACGTACATACTTTTTATAACATCCAGGGAACACTGCAATACCTAAAATAAATTGTACTATCGGTCTGCTAGACTGATTTTCAATATCAGAAAACACAGTAAAAGAGATACCCTGTATTTTTCTTTTAGGTTTGTCCCAGACTGCAGTAACTACTCAGTAGTTACAATTTCACAACACAGAGGAACTTCCATAACAAACGTGGGCACCAGAGAACTTGCCATGTTTTACCCCAGACCAGAAGAGTCATGTGATGGGAGAGGTTGAGGATTTCCACATCCTTGAGTGTCTTGTGCTCTCTCCTTCCAATCTTTCTTGTCTTTAATTCATGTCACACAATTTGCAAGACAGAGACCATCAGTGCCTGGATTACACAATGGAGATGGGATCTCCAGCAAAAAATGCTGACAACAAACCCAAGTTCATGAAACAAATAAATACGTAAATTTTAAAAAAAACAACAAAACAAGCGACTTCTGAAACAGTACAATACATTAAGCACTGCACTTACTAAATAAAAGCAGAAACCCAAGTGTTACAAGGATTGACATCCTAAAAATGACACTGAGGCATTCCTCAAAAGTCTTGCTAGATGGACATCAAATCAATTTATTACTGAAATGATTTTGTACCGGCCATTTACTTCCAGAGTGGACGATATTAAATAGTAAGTTCTTATTTTAATGAAAAAGATGCCTAACTTTGGATATTACAGTTCAATGGAGCAAATGAAAACTCATCACCTCAAAACACTTTAAATTTTCAAATATCTTGCTGTTTTATTCTGTTGCCAAGTCACTGTCAGCTCTGGGTCTCCCAGAAGAAGTTATTTGCTGTTCCTGTGACACTTGGTATATCCAGCTGATCTACAGGACCCTTGCTAAATGTGACACTTCTGACAGGGAGCTCAAGTCTCTGAGAGGTTATCACACTGCACTTTAGGCAACATCTTTGGAAACAAATGTTGCAAATTCTAAAGTACACGGCGATAAGATAAATCTTATGAGTAATGCAAGAAAGGCAAAACAAACTGGTTTTGAGAATAAATAATCTACTCGTGGGAAGGAAGATGCATGGAGGGGGAGACAAGGAAAAACAATGGGATATTTAAAAGAAAACAAGAACTTGCCCTGCTGCAGAACATTAGAAAAGTAAATTTTCTCTTTAGCAGAGGTCAAGACTAAGGTGGAAGGCATCTGCACAACATGACAGCCTTCCTCTTCTTCCTCATAGCTATGCTTTGCTTGCTTCAGCTTTCATCCATTATAAGGCTGCAGCTCTGCCTGTTGGATTAAAGACAGCTCAAACACACAAAAAATGCTTTTGTTTGAAGAACAAACAGGAACCTCCTGTCCAACCTTGGACTTGAATGGATCTGAGCTACTGATCTTCACACAGCAACTGGAGCTCCTGGGCTCAGTTCCCTGAACGTCCCATGACTCCCCAACTATTTTATAACACAGGGATAGACCAGTTGCTTGATGAGCAGTTGAATCATCTAAAAAATATGAAAGAGGATATTGACTTGAATCTATGAGATGTTTTATCTGCCAAGCAGGGAAAGCAAGTTTGGCCTCTAAACCAGACTGATTCAGAGAGGAAGAGGAAAACAAATGTGTTTACCTACCTACACAGAGGGCAGGGGAAGAAAGAAATCATTTCTCACAAATTGACAAGAACATCCCCTCCCACAGTAAGGACAATGAGGTCACTCATTGCTCTATAGTTGTTCCAATGACAATACCTTCCACTTAAAAAAGTTTTTGGAAGCTATAACTCCGGCCCAAAGATTGAGACAAAAATGCTCCCAGGCAAGGAAGGGAAAAAAAAGGGTTTGTTTTTCTCAAACTCTGAAGTTCAAATCTATCTCTCCAAATTTCTGGCTGCTAATTCATGGCCCAAACTGGTGGGCCACAAACCACTAGGACCAGTGAAGTTTATGTTATGGGAGAAGACTTGGGCAGAGCATCTCTGAAGCCAGAGGCTCAAGAGGACGGCACCTGCAGTTTCCATCAGGGACATTCAGAACTCGCAGACGTTACCAACAAAGAGCCACTCTAAAATATTCCAGCTCTCATGAGGTCCTCAGGCCTTATGGATATACTTGTAAGGGATTCCAATTCTGGAAAAAGAAAATTACTGCTTACCTGGCTTGGTTTGCAAAGTGAGATGGACCAAGGCAAAGTGACTAAGAACTAAGAGCAGGACTGAACAGCTGCCCATGTGGGCTTTTATTTTTTGAGTACTTTTGTACATGAATGACACCCATAATGATCAGTAAGCACATCTGACAAGGCTACCACACTTTATAGTTAGTTCTTGCTTATGAGCACTTCCTATACAGACTAAAGCTCAGTGATCATGTTTCATTCCTCCTCCAAGTTAAAGTAAAATTCCAAATAAAGCTGAATGCAACCATGACATTTTTATCCTCACAAAATTCATGCAGATTGTGAACTCTGCAAATGCACACAAGCAAATGCAATCTTAACATTTTGTAAAATAAAGACAATAATACAATATGCATAAGATCCCACATTTCCTCAGTAGTGATTGTTGGTTTAAAAATGGTGTATTTCCTGGCTTTAAGATGTCTAATTCTACTAATTTGGTATTAGTGACCATACCTATTTTTGGAACAGCTATGGAACACATACACAAAGGAGAGAAAACAAGTTCTAAATGCAGTGCCATGAATAGAGCTGTATAGTTCATGCATCTTTTCTTCCCTAAGAGAATCTGGGCATTAAGCACTGCACCACACAAAGAAAATGTATTATGGTCCCCTTTTTAAGGGTGATTTGTGCCTGTGGCTTTTTTCTGTTACTTTTGGGTTCATCTTCTGATTATTTTCAAAATTCTCCTATCCACAAAAGCCTCTTGAAGTGCATTAGGGCTTACACTCTAGTCCCAGACTGTTTAATTTAGCCCTAATACCTTGAGGAAGCTTCAGGATGGATTGTTGCTGTTCCGATTAAGGAATCAATCCCACCCCCCGCCAAGAGGGTTGGATGGATGCCTCGCCCCCAGAGGGGAATCAATAGTGCTCCACTGACCAGCAACTCCCAGACACCACGTGTGTCCATCTATCATGGCTTAAAAACCCCAAACACATCATTCTTCCATTCTAACTGTAAAAAGGGGGTCTGAATGTCTGTTGTTTTGGTATTTTTCACTTGTTCAACTCTCCTAGTATGGATTCTGGCTTTTGGTTCCTCTGTCACTATTCCATTTATTTGTGTTCCCAGAGATTAACCCACAAGCAAACCACAGAAGACTTCACCGAGCCAACAGCAGAGTCAAGTCAATACAAATGTCTATAACTGTGTGCATGGAACCCATAAATATCCTGTAAAATGTCTTCTGACCTCTGTGTGAATGGAGCACACCATTCTGTCACGCTGTTCCCATCCATCGAGTACTTCAACTCAACTGCTAATAGCCAAGTGAAATATTTATATTTGTATTGTTTAGCTCAGCAAAGGTTTTTGTTAGTGAAACAATTCAACACGCTCTCTCAACCATTAAATGCTGGCACTGTGATACCTTTCTGTTCAAGACTAAGTGTTTTCCAAGAGTGACAACTATGCAGACCCAGTCTCCAATGATGCCTAAATTAGGTGCATGTGTTTTACAACAGCACATTTTCTCACAAAAATTGTCGTTTTCCAACAATTACAGCTTTCCTATTTCGAGATCGTTTTGTGTCAATCATACTGAACCTCTGGAAAAGGAGCTTCCAGCAATTTTATACATAATGGAGATATAAGGATGATGCAGACAAGAATCAGAATAGGAACCACAATGCAAAAATAAAACCAGCCCACAATTATCTCGAGGAGGAGGTGGTGGGCAGATGCTCACACATACCAGGAATGGATGCAAGCTGCTACCCCCTCCCAGGGTGGTCTCCTGGGCTACTCTAATGCATCTCAGAAGGACACATGCAGCCACAGAGCCAGGGACACTTGATTTTATCTTTAAATAGAGCTGGAACCTAGCTGGCCCCTCCTTCCAAAAATAAGGCTGTAAATCCCCAGGGCACTGATTTAAATAGGCACCGAGTCAGACGTGTCATGTGAGAGGCATTCTCACTACCTAAGGGTGGGCTGCTGCAATTTGGGATCTCAGGTACAGCATGCAGCCATAACCTCTGAGCATTGGGTGCCTTGATCCTGGTGGTCAGGCTGGCAGTGCTTTGGGAGGATGGAGCCTCTCGGATCAGCTGATGATGGTGTCCTTGAGCAAAGCAGCAAAGGAACCCCTACCCAATATATCCATCATTGAAACATTTGCTTAGGAGTTATTTTGCACACCAGAAACTGAAGCAATGCTGTGCAGTGTTTCAGCTTTTGCATGTTAACTTACAAACACAGGCCAAAAGCATCCTGTGTTTCACAGCTCCAAAGACTTGTAAGGAAATATAGGCTCTTGACCAGCACATAAAACTCTTTCCTCTCACCCTTTATTTTTAGGCTTTTCCACATGAGCAGAAGGATCTCAGACTGTTGTATTTGGGAGAGAGAGCCAGGATGGGTGAAAAAATATTTACCTAGTGCTCTATCACAGCTCTCCCTGTTCATCCACTGCCAGTTTTTCTTTTACTACAGCAAAACCTGAGTTACACACTCTTAATGAATGCCACTCCTGTAAGACCCACATTTGACAGATCAACAGCCCTCAAGAGGGCAAGAAATATTTCTCTTCCCCATTTAACTTTTGTTTGAGAAAACACACTTCCATTCACTCCCTGCTCCATGCCAATCATTTTTTTCTCTCTGTAAATACAAGATTAAAGTGCTAAAGCGTTTCTCTCTGCCTAGGAGAGTATAATGCAAAGTGAAAAATATTATCTAAACACATTTTGAACTCATTTGCTAAAAAATTCCTTGAGGCTTTCTACACAGAATGAGTGAATGAAAAACAGCAGTGCACACAATCCTGGATAAAGCTTTTATTTGGGGATGTTGTCAAATATTCTTCGACTGTGAGTAAAGATGCAACCACAGAAATCAATGTGTATACATTGAAACAAGTATGTCAACTCTACTTAAACATGACATGGAAAAAGCCACATAAAATAGCAACACTGCAAAGCCAAAAGAGGACTGCTAGGTCTCTGAACTACTTTTCTGCTTTACTTCTTATCTAATCTTCATCCTTTGCTCCATGCCTATTCCTTCCCCTTGTGCACCCACCATACTTTCTCCTGATCCCATCAAACTCTTGACTTGCCGTTCCTAATGCACTAATCCCATTGCACATCCAGTCTGACAGCAAGTCACAATCCCACCCGTCCTGCCCAGAGCCCAGCCCTGCTCTCCCCATGTGCTTTTATCCAAGCTGTTTCCTTGTTACTGACTGGTTCCTTGTTCTCTTTGTTCAAATTAATTTTCTCCTCCTGAGCTCATTTCTGCTGTTTCCTTTGCCCTGCTCGTCCTGCTTCCCTCACTGTCAGAACTGCCAATTTGAATTATCTCTCCTCAAATGACCCTCTCCATCATTCCTGGCACTTCCATCACACAAACAGCTCCTAGACAAGCAGACCCAACAGTCTGTAACTAGATCCTGCTAGGATCTCTAGTCCTCCTTCTCCACATTCAGTCTCTTGAATCAGGTGTTTCCTCTCTGACCACAGCACCTCACTCACCCTCAGGTGAGTGTAACAAGAACCAGTCCATGACAACAGAAGAACCGGTTTGCTGCCATTAAGGGAGAATAAAAGTGCTCAGAGGGACCTTTACCTTGACTTGGTGCAGCCATGCTTTCCATCCCCCCTCTCTCCCTGCTCACCAACCCACCTACTCTTCCATGACACAGCCCAGATCCCTCTCATCCAGAACTGTCCTCCAGCCAGCTTCTCCCTCCGTGCCACTGGGTGCCAACAAAGGCGCCTGAGAGCAGGAGAGGCTGCCCAGCTCCACCCTGGCCTTGAGCAGCCATGGCATGGGAAGTCTGGCTGCTCTCCTGCGAGGACCAGACTGAGCCATCTTCAATTATTCTGTGGGTGACCTCATCTTGCCCCACAAAAATCCCTCCAAGGCCAAAACCTAGCCAGCACCCAGGAAGATTTGGTCAATAACATCTTCACCGAGTGCAGGCAAAGTGGTATTTTCCCAAAGACTTACAGGTTTGCCTAACTGAGGAATATTTTCTCAACAACAGCAGCAGGCATATCCCTGTTCAACAGCTTCTGTCTGCCAAATTTCAAAACCTTGCTCCAATGAATGGGAGCACTACAGCCTTCCAAAACCAAAGAGGAATCATGTTCAGCATGTGCAATACACTGGCCCTGGTAACAGCTGAATGATCCTGATGCTCTCAAACACAAAAAGCAAGAGGCAGGCACAGAAAGAGGAAAACTGCAGCCTGCACACTCTAATATGGAAAAAAAAAGCAGCAGAAAATAGATTATTTGAACAAAAAATTAATGTTAAATGCATTCTCAATAAGAAGGGCTCCCAGCTCAGTCTAGAATAGAGTCTTAGACAGAGAAAACTGTCCAAGGCACCAAATAAGCAATTTTTTGGGGTTAACTGGAGCAAAATCTCCAGGAGTGCAGTTAGGAGTAAGGAATATGCTCAGAATCCTTGCAAAATGATCCTTCTCCTGCCACATAGGTAACACTCCTTTATCTGCACATCCACAGACTCAGTGCAGTGAAATTAAATTTCTGAACTCTAAAATGAATTATTTATGAGAGAAATTGTACCTGCTATTCCCAGAGGAGTAAACCTAAACACTACAAACTACCCTTCCCCTTCAGGGAATACATGGCAGCACTCACACCAGCCCCACTGCAAGGGCAGAACTGAAGGTTTTGCTTTATAAAAACACTTTAAGTACCAAATAGAAGCACTTGAAAAACACTGAACAAGAAATGACCAAGTGACACATTTAATGGAAGAAATCTATATTATTTCAGCTACAACAAGAAGAATAATCCACTCTGGGATTTCCTCAGAATTAAGGACTATCTGGGTGACTTGGTAGCTCATTGGGGACCATCCATCTAAACCAGACATTAATTCCCAAGTGACTCCTTTTCAAGTTTTATTGCTTTACAGGGTTTCTGAGGGCACCTGGGGGATTGCTGTTGTTCTTTTGATTGTTTTGCCAATTAGGCTGACTCTTCCTCAAATAAATTAAGGACAACATTGCAACAGAACTGCTTCTTTATGTGCTTTACAACATGATCTGCTTCAGTGATCAGCAATGAACACCAGGCAAACAATATTTCATTCTTGCACTTTACTTACAGAAGAGTTAATCTAGAAGCCCTTCTATGATTTTTCCATTTTTAGATGCAAAAAGAAACATTTTATTTAATTACGCCAACAAGCCAGTCTTAATAAACTGAACCAAAAGAAATTATTGGCCAGGTTAATAAGATTATCTCCAGACAGCACAGAAACAGAGCAATCATGTTAAATTCCAAAGGGATCCAAACCACCACCACACCTGCTTGAGGAGGAAGACTAAAAGCATCATATCCTGTACATACATACAATATATATATATATCCTTTTCCACTGTTTTGTATTTTAGAGCCAAAAGCATTGATTTAAAAGAATGGCAAAGTCTGCAATACACCAAGAGACAACAATGTTTTACCAATTTAACCAGCTTACTGTTTTAAGAACAAAAAATAAACAGAAAAGCAGAGTTTCTAGGAGTGAAAAGTAGAGAAGTTTCATCTGAAGCATACAATTATACTGAAGGGGGAAGTTATTTTAAAATATTTACATGAACACTAAGGAAACTCAACAAAGCATTGGATTTTGACAGCTGGACTGGATTCAATGTATAACCAATCTCAGCAGCAGTGTTTCAAACAGGATGAAAGTGAATTTCCAAAAATTCATTAGCAGGTTACCTGTCCAGCAATCAAAGGCAATAATGTAAAGCAGGTTATTAAGTTACAGTGTCACGGTGCAACAGTGGCTCCTACTCTTCATGTGGAATTCAGCTTTTGAAATTCTGCTTTAAAAGAGTGCTTTACAGCTTTTGAAATTCGGCTGTAAAAGAATGTTTCACAACATGAGTAACACTAATGAGCTGCAAAGAGTCCAGAAAAACATCGGCTCATGTTTGACTGCCTTCCCCATATGGTTCAAGAAGCGGGGGATCTTGAGCAGCCACAATACGGCTGGAAGGGAAAACACTGAATTTTTCAAGCCTTGACTCATGCTGAAAGACAGTAAATCCCCCATTCTTAAATGAATAGGTAGGAAATACGAGAATAGGTCGTTTAACGACGTTGTAGAAATCCTCTTTCTTAAAGCAAATCAGAATTGTAAACGAAATTACTCAGACATTCAAACATTAAAGTCAGGCACCAAAAGGGAATCTTTCTACTCCTGATGCCTGCAGGTACCAAGGGCCGTGGCAGGGACTTCTCACCTAACCCCATTCTCCTCCCAACCACCTCCTGCGAGCAGCAGGGCAGCCCACACACAACACATCATCCTGAAGTTTAAAAAATTCCCTTTCTAACCTCACGAAAAGGACTCTGGTAGCACTGACTTCACAATTCACGTGCACAGAGGCTGCAGCAGCCCCAATCCCACCCTGAACTGGGCATGCACACAAAGGTGTGAGCTGCAGAATGCAGATCCTCTGAAATGACTCAGCTTCTACAAACTATTTCTCACTCACTAATCTGCATATACAGGCTGACCACTTAAAACAGCGAGTGAGCCACTGTGAAATAAGGAGATATTAATGTCAGACAATTTTGCTACCTCAAAACTGTCCAAATAACTATGCAGAATACTAAACTAATAAAAAGTGTATTTTGCTTTGAAGTGCTCATCTCCAGCACTCTGTGTACAACTTTTACTAAGAGCTTTAGAATAACCATGCAAAAATTATAAATATGATGCATTCATTACTGACCTCAACCTTTTCTCTTAACAGCCTTCACTGTATTTGCTTTTAGGGTGCTTTTATAGTATCCTTCTGTGGGTGAATTTCCAGACGCTTTGAAATATACAAAAGTTTTAACATGTTACTAAACAGGAACCAAGTTTCTATGAAACAGACTCACCAAAAAAAAGGGTCAGGGATACCCAGCTCTGCCTCTGGGAGTTGTCTGAATGGCATCAAGTAAGTTTCACACCAAATTTAGAACAAAATACACGTTTCAGAAGAGCATTTGCCATCACCACAGGAGAAGATTGTCTAAGCTGCCAACAATTCACCCACCCACCTGTGAAGGTTAGGCCCATAATGGAAACTCTCAGCTCATCAGAGTTAACCAGTGACTTATCATGCAAGACTAATTGCTTGTGTGTTCTTTTCCCATCAGACACCATCTCCTTTTCCTTTAAGTCTTGGAAAACAAGTTAACACCCAAACTCAAAGAATCTGGGGGGTGAGGGCTGTTAGGAGGTGTGAGAATGGGATGGGTGGGATGATACACAATTTCTATTGTATGCAATCAATGACAGCGCTGCATACAATAAAACTGGTCGTTGGCTCAAGAATCAATACATCAAACCTTGATCCAGCTCTGCAGATGCTCTTACAAGCAGAGGAAAACAGGCTTTTCAGATGACATTTGGCTACTGTGCCCATTACACACCACTCTGTAATGCCACCAAGGTCAGAATCACCCAGGTTCTCCAGATGGTTTCCAAACGTGAGTCACTGCTACATGCAACACCCATACATTGCAAATACTATTGAAGAACAATGCTGCATTCAAGCAAAATGCAGAAATGCAAGATTACAGCTGTTTAAACACAAATTATGCTGATGAAATGGAGGTGCCAATACTGGAAGAGGAAGCCATTTAGCAGTTACAAATGGCAAGGGGGCCTTCGACTTCTCACAGTTGCACCCATGTGGAATGAACTTCAGAAGGCAAAAATAACCCTATCCACAAACCATGTGTTTTCAAAGTGTACTGGAACACCCTATAAACAAAAGGTGTGGTCCCCAAAGTATTGCTTCCGTCAGGAGTTGGCCAACAGAGCCCCTTGCATCTGGGCAGCAAATTAAGACCCGTGCAAATACTGAATATCCACGTTCTCACAGGCTGAAATGACAGTGACAGCTGTTAGCAGCCACCCAGCTTTCACAGAGGTCAAAGAAAAACTTGATTAAATCACCTCCCTCCCCAGGCTTTTTGTAAAATTTTACACTGAATGTGGGAAAAAACCCTGCAACAACAAACCCACAGAGTCTGCACCTCTGAAACATTAATAACAAAGAAATAAAACTTTCCACATTCATTCACTTGGCCACCTGCACTTGACATGCTGTGACAGTGCTCTGAAAAGGCAGAATTTTTCCTGGACCACCTAACCACAAATTTACACGTAACTCCCCCAAACTACATCCTGTACCAAATGTCATGATCAAGCACCGTCCCATTCAACATACCAGCCATGCAGCCACAGCCTTTTCAACCCTGAAGACAAGCACCAAAGGGCAGAGGTTGGTTTCAGCTCCGTTTTCAGTGTAATCCCACTTGTTTCAAGGGCTTCATACCACACAAAAGGACACTGGTGGGAAGTGTGGCTCACACTTATGATTTTACCTGTTAAAGTACCCTTCAGAAGAGCTGTAGGTGCCATGCTCCGTGTTCTTTCCCATTAGCCAAGAGAGGAAAAAAGTGAAGGAGATCCAAGCGTGCTTTTACAGCCTGATGTCCCCAAAGCATAGCACTGAAGGTACAAGCTGGGTCTGTGCACCTTTACATAACCTTTACTTATCACTTCCACTTGTTAAGTATTTAGAAAACACTGCCAGTTTCAAGAATCAGACGTGGAATAAATATGTACTACACCCTCCTACCTGTCAGCCCTTCATGCACTCTTGAACCTGGGTGAAAAACAAAATGTTTTGGTGCTATGCCTGCACTTTGTCCTTAACCTGCTGCTTCCTCCTCAGCTCCTGAATGTTTGGAGTGTAACAGGCAGGAAGAATTCTGCAGGGACAGAAACTGCATGCAGGGTTACAGGAGACCTCCAGGTTTTGGTTCTGCAACACTGGATTCCTGGGAGGCCCCAGAAGACCTCATTTTCCCCAGCATTCTGCCTCATACAGGACATAAATGCTTCATTGGGACATCTGATAATTCCACTGGTTATGGGTCCATTTACACTCACAGGGACAATCCTGAGACGTTACTCGAAATCCAGAATGAAGTGAAATATCAGTAGGAACTTTGCAATAGGATTTGCAGTCCAGAGGCACAGGATACACTCACATCACAGCACAAGGCTAAAAGCCTGGTTTGGGAACAACTCTCACGTTGCCAAAGGGATTTTATTGCTTCTGAAGTATGAGGCTTTCTGCAACGAGCTTTCTTCTCCCCCAAGGAATGAACAGAAATTCTACATAACTCTGAACACATTAACATTCTATGAGCTCTAAAAAGCAAGCTCTATTTTACTCCTTTGCTATATTTAAAGGGGTGAATCATGAACATGTATCCAGCCTGGTAGATCAGAGATAGAGGGTGCAAGTCAAGCCTGATCAAACACTGCTGATTTTCAAGTTAAAAACACTTGCTTTTGCCTCAACTTTCAGCCCTTCAACCACATATGAGTCACATGTAGAACAGGCATTTGCTGCTTACCACACCTGCTACTGAAAACCCATTAAAAAAAAAAAAAAGACAACTAAGTTCTAAGGTAAATGGAAATTTAATTTTGTTTAAAAAAGACCTGCCATGATCAACAAAAGAAGGTGGCATACATTAAATACGTGTTGTTTATGTGGTTTCCTTTCCAGTGAAAGGCAGAACGCAGTGAGAAATCACTGTTTTGGCCTAAATACCCAGAGCACTGGAAACAGACGTGTTTGCAGAGCTCTGCCCAAATTAAAATTGAACAACTCCTGCAAATTTGTATCAACAATCATTTATTCCCTTGATCCAACCATTTTCCTCAGTAACCTGCTACATTTCTCAAACTGCTACATTGAGGACACGAAACAACGATACTTTGATGTTGCTGAAGACAATTTCAGAAACAAAATTTTCAGATAAAAAAAAATGTTACAACAGCAATTCGTAACTGTTGCAGAAGACAGATATGGCTGTACACGTGCACACACCCCTACAAATATTACATAAAACAAGAAGAACTATTTATAGGCACTACTCTCTACTACCATCATGGTTCAGGAACACCTCAGTATTGCTTGCAGTTTTAGGAATGGGGAAAAAAAAAAGTTCCTTTTGAGAATTCAGAATTTATTTTGCAGTGTCAAAATTGTCAAATTATATCGCTTCTTACTTTAATTCCACTCAAACTATTCAGTCTCCTCCCAAAGCATCCAAGATGCAGAAAAAGGAGGCAACTGCAGAAACATTCCCATGCAGCAGAGCTGTTTATACACTGATGAATCAATATAGCACCACTACACTATTTCACCAGCATTTATCACCTTTCTTTCTATGGCATATAAAAACACACCAAAATAACCTCTCCCGGTCAGCAGTTGCTCCCTAATTTACTGCATAGTTCTAACCAGATCTGGCTATAACACGACTCCAATGTCACAGCAAAACGGGATGCTGAACTGCCTGCCAGAGCGGGCCAGGAATGCACCCAGAAAGGACAACAATTAGCACATCTAAAATAACCATTCCTACAAGAGGCAGCTCAAAAGCTAAGATATATTTCCATCTCAACTCGCACCGGCTACCAGCCACAAGCACATGACTACAGGAGAGAATCCTGCAGTGCTTTACAAGCCAGATGACTCTCTGCCACTTATTCTGGACTTCTTCATTCAAAACACCGTTTCCGTTTCCCTCTCCCCGCTCCTCCCGGGCAGAGGTTTGTCCCGAGATGTTTCACGTCCCGCCACTGCGGGAACGGCCGCTCCAGAGCCGCCTGTCCGCGGGTACCAGCCCTCCCAGACCCAGCAGGTTCGCTCCATGCTCCACCATCAAACATGGCTGCACCATGTCCTCTTTGTGACTGAATATGTGGAACAGCTCTTCTGCCTTCACAGACTTCTTCCAGCTCCCTTCCCTGATTTCTTCTCATTACCAAGGGACCATTTCACATCGCTATTACCCACTTCTCATTCCTCTTAACAGTCCGATAATTTCCATTAATGTTCCACCATAGACCAAATGCATTTATACTTTCCAGGTTCTCCTCAAAAGCATCAGAGAGCTTTATATATTGAAACCCTCTGCACCATTAAAACCTGCTTTATTTACACACAACACAAAACTCTTCTCGTAAAAATCTCCGTCCTTCAGAGCCAGCGTGGAGAGAAGTCCCTTAACAGCAGCGACAGGAAATTTTATCATCTGGCTTTTCTTCCCTGCAGCTCCCTCTCCTGAAACCGGACCCCCTGTCCACAGATCCACCTCGGAGCCTCCCGCAGCAGCCACACACAAAACCCACCACAGGCTCCGCTGCGAGCCTCCCTCCGCTCCACAGCCGCCGCCGCTCTTTTTGTGTTACGGAGCTTTTTTTTATTTAATTCCTTCGGCAGAATTAAATCAAACTCCTGAAGCTCCGCTGGGATTTCCCTGCGGAGGCTGCACATGAAACTTTCCGGAGCGGGGGGGACCCCGGGCTGAGGTGCGGCGAGGCGCCGGCACGGAGGGGACGCGGCTCCCCACACCGGCCCCGGACCGTTATGCCCCGGTGCGGCTCCCGCAGCCCCGCTCCCCCCGCGCCCACACTCACCCACAGCTCCGTGCCCCAGCTCATGGCTCCGCCGGCGCTGAGGGGGCGGGCGGGGGGCGCCGAGGGTGTCGCTGTCCCCTGTCTGTGCGTGCTCGCCCTCGGGAGGGCCGTGCCCGGCGGTGCGAGCGGAGCGGGGCGGGACGGGCGCTGCTCACCGCCGCTCCCGCCTCATCGCGCCGCAAAATGGCCCGGGCGGCGCGGGGCGNGTCAGTGGGGGCGAGGGGATCAGTGTGGAGTGGGGATCAACAGGGAGCGGCAGTCAGTGGGGAACAGGGATCATTGTGGAGCTGGGATCAGCGGGGAGAGGCAGTCAGTGGGGAACAGGGATCAGTGGGGAACAGGGATCAATAGGGAGGGCAGTCAGTGGGGGCGAGGGCAGTGGGAGCCAGGGGATCGCTGGGGAGCGGGTTCAATGAGGGAACAGGGATCAGTGAGCAACGCAGATCACTGGGGAATGGGGAACAGTGGAGGAGCAGGGATCAGTTGAAAGGGTCGCTAAGGAATGGGTGGCTCTGGGGAAGGAGGCTCTCCCTGGTCACAGAATCATCAGCACTGGCACAGGTTGCCCGGAGAAGTGGTGGATGCTCCATCCCTGGAAACATTCAGGGCCAGGTTGGACAGGGCTCTGAGCAATTTGGTGTGGTTGGAGAGGTCCCTTCTCATTGCAGGAGTTGGACTGGATGACCTTTAGAGATGCCTTCCAGCCCTAACCATCCTGTGATTCTGTGCTTTCTAAAACTCACACAAACCTTGTTGCCCTTTGCTGGACACACTCCAGGACCTCAACATCCTTTTATTCAAGTGAGAGGCCCCAAACTGAAAGCAGCACTTGAGATGCCTCACCTGTGAGTACAGAGGTGGTGATCCGAGCCCCACCTGCCTTCAGGTGCCCTTCCCTGCCTCTTACCACCCTCCCCCCGAGCCAGGTGAGGCTGATTCTGAAGCAAATGTCCCTGGGTTGGTCATTTGTAAAGGAGGTGAGGGCCCTAGAAAGGAAGGAAGCCTTAGAACCCTTGAAGCTGTGTCATGTGTGGGTTAGGTTGGACGTCAGGAGGAATTTTTTCACAGAAAGGGTGATTAAGTATTGTCATGGGCTGCTCAGGCAGGTGGTGGAGTCACCATCCTTGGGGGTGTTCAAGAAAAAACTGGATGTGGCAATCAGTGCCGTGGTCTGGGCTGACAGGGTGAGGATTGGTCACAGGTTGGACTCCATGACCCCAGAGGTCTTTCCCAGCTGAATTAATTCTCTGAACTCACTGCATGGACTGGCTTCTAACTCAGCTAAGCAGTATATACATCCCCCCACCCCCAAAATAACCCAAATCTAAGAATATTAAATCCACCATCTGTCACCAAAATGCTCAAAAAGCAAGCAGGAAAATAACCAAATTATCTTCCTTTGCATAAATGTGGGTTACTGTAGCAATCACACAGATCTTGCAGAAAATGGCTCATTTCCTTGCCAGAAAAATATTTATTTTGTGATCCACTTCCTCTGTATCAGTTGAGCTGTGTCACTTAATGTCATTTTGCATTTCTGCTTTCAGCTATAACAAATGTAAAAAAAGCTTTAGACTGATATATTAATTACTGTATCTCTTCGTGAGAGATTTATGTGGGGGGAATAAAGGGAAGCATATTCATTTACCTGAGGTGAAAGGCTTTTGGTCATAAAGGGTGGGGATGCTTTTGATGTGAGAAGATAAAAATTGACCAGCTGCTACAACAAGCATTATCTCCTCTAGATTAATGCACTTCTTCCACTGATGCTTGGCTGTTACCCTACATGAGGAAGAAAAACACATTAAGCAATTCCAACATTTTGAACAACAATGAAGACAAATGTTATGTTAATAACAGAATTGCATTTATTTTTATCCAAGTTCCATTGATTTGAACATAAGAGGAGAGTGCTGCTCCTCACACAGCTGTCTTTGAAGAGAGACACAACAGGCAATGCTTTCTGTTCATCATTAGAAGTTATTACTTTAAAGGGCTGACTTCATAACAACTAAGAGACACCCTGTTCAGCTCATTTTAGAACAGTTCTTCCTTCTACTGCCAACATATTTGAATATCCAAGCCTGCCCTGCTGCCTGAAGCACAACCACAGTCTTCCCAGGGCCTGTACTTCCACAGGCTCCCAGACCTACCATCCTGAGCCCTCGATCCACCCAGGACACCTTACAAAACCAGACAGCACAGCTGCATCACCTTCTGAGAGCTTAACCCATAAATACTCGCAGAAAAAGAATGTACAGAAACAGAAAGCAGCACTGGTATCATCTGAGCTAAGTTTGTGTGGAATTTCCTTCTGCACAAAGAGCTGGGAGGGGAACAGGGCAAACCTGTTACACCAGCATGGGCAGGGAAACCTGTCCACACCGAGAGATAGAAATGCTCCACCAGTTCCAGAAAGATAAAGGCCAGAAATACAAGTTTTATATTATGATGGTACATTAGAATAAATCATGCCCAAAACTATTACAAGTTATCAACATTTCTGTGAGCAGAGGCTCAAGACAAAAACTAAATAAAATTAATTCTAGACGTTTCTAAAACAGGATTTCCCCCTGTTTTTGACTGTCTATTGTTTGGCCTGAGACTCTTCAAGGCAGAGAGGCAGACTCCCCATGCCACTTACATTATTACTTTCAGTCGTGCAGTGCCCAAAACAACAGGGCCTGCAGCTTGGCTAGTCCCTAATTACTAACATAATTAGCAATGACAGGAGCATTAAGAGCCCTTTATGCCAAAGTAGATGTTGGAAAGCTCAGTAGGTTCCAGTCTCAAAAAAATAACTTAAAATTACACTTAGAAGTTACATTATCTTAGCACTTCTCCAATGAGTTTGCACAATCCATATCTGAGCAAAACAGAAGCTGGGTAGGAATTTTCCCTCAGCCTCGCTGAGAACAAGACCATGCAGATCTGCTAACCAGATATGGGCCAATTCCTGTAAATTCTCTGTTTATCTCTCCTGTTGTTATGATTCAGAACACTCCCAGATTCAGCTCCAAAACCCAACTAGAAGCAATTCCATTTTTAGAAAGCCAGGACTTTGTTTTGGAAACCCCAATCCCCCTTGAAAACAGCCAGATTCACTGCTAAATGATTAAAAAACCATATAAAGTAGATAAAATAAATCCCTAAACTACAGTTCAATCTAAACCTTTTTTTCTCTGTGTTTGTTTACATATGCAAAGCAAGAAATATCACAACTCTGAGAGCATGGACAAGCATTTCCAGCTTCCAGGATATAGCAGGAAGAGAACGTACCTTTCCCCCCAGAGTTATCACCCTTACAGCTGCTTCCCTTTGATTTTACAATTCTACCCCAATTATCCATGTCCAAGATAAGGAACATGGATGTTGCTTGTAACCTCTCATACACTGGGACTGAAACAGCGCCAGGAACGGAAGAGGACACACCTTTCCTAGAGGCCATCATCATCATCATCATCATCACAGCTGCTTCCTCTCTGCTGTTACAACACCACACAGATCACTCAGACACTACAGGGGACCTCGGTGCTCTTTAATGCCCCATCAGGGCCCTGATCAAGACCTGATAAACCCCTGATAAACCCTAATGGCCCTGGCCAGCCTCCCCTGGGGCCTCTGCCCACAGATCCAGGAGCTTCATTTAAGCTCTGGCCTGAAAGCCCAGTTGCTTTGCCCCGTGTTTTAGGGGGTCCCAGCTCCAGCTCAGGCTGTGCCTGGCTGTAGATGCTGCTGATACAGAGCCAGGCTCACATCTGGCCTTATCTTAGACCTGCCTTGTCCCTGTGGACCTGTCCAGCCATCATTAGACCATGACTGACCTTGGTTACCATCACCCAAAGTGCAGATGAACTTCTCAACTCAGCCTTGCCCCTGTCTCCTTGCTGTGACCTCAGCAGATCACCTCGATTTTGGCTGCTCTCAGCTCTGCCCCCTGGGCCTGTTCTCTCTTTCCCCAGGGACTGTGCCACTGGATCCTGAGTGGCTCCTGCCCTGGGTCTGTGTTATCTTTCTCACCTCCCCACTCCATGCCAGTACCCTGGCTCACAAAACAGGTTATGAGTATGTCACAAAATGGCAACCTGCTTCCTTCTGTGCTGAGCTGTACCTGCAGACTGTCCCTCCATCATGATTTTCTGACACTGCTGATACCTCCCATCCAACCTTGATCGCTGTCTATGATACACTTTAAAAAAATCAGCCTGTGAAGAGTTCTAATTCTATGTTTAGTTACAACGAAGGAGTAAAGAAAAAAGATATCCAGGCTAAGAATAACTGCCTGTACTGGGAACAGCAGACATACAGCCAAGTGATGCCGTGTGGAAGCTACAATGAAACAAATCAATGTCACAATGAAAATTATTGTTACAGCTCATTAATGGCAGTCAGAGGCTGCTTTGTATCTCGACAGAGATGTAAATTTAAGTACAGACATCTTTTAACATACAATGTTTTAGAGAAATGCGTAGCCAAAGAAAATATGTTTTGTTTATATAGCATAGGTAAGCAGGGAATTTACAGTTACTACAATATCCTAACAGCTGGTGAAGAAATATTGAGAAAAATAAAGATATTCAGAAAATTTCCATTCTGTTGCATAAAAAATACCTGACTGCTAGGAATCATCCTCAGACTAAGGATAATTCTTCTTATAAAGGAAGGTTCTAAAGGGAGCTCCCGAAGGAAGCATCCTCAGACTAAAAATGGCTCTGCAGTTGAACCAAATCCCAGAATTATAGGGGAATTTCTTGACCACTCAAGCAGTCAAAGCGTGCTTGATACTTGTTAGTGAAGCAAGCCATGACAGCCTGTGCTGCAGCTGTGGTTGCAAACAGCTTTTTCTCAGGAGTCAAAACTCCCCAGGTTTCCCAGGTGGTCCATGCACAGGGATTATAATAATTCCAATATTAAAAAAACAACAACAACAAC
>VZRX01006109.1:3568-14627 GCA_013398075.1 Notiomystis cincta
CGGGCGGGGCCGGGACAGCGGCCGAGGGCGGCTCGGGGCCGTCGCGGGGACGGAACAGGAGTTCCCCGGCGGGGATGACCTGCTCTGCCGGCCAGCCCGCTGAGCCGTAGGGCTGGTAGAAGTCTGGCTCCGCCTGGAACATGACGAGCGCCTGGGCCGTGTGGATGCGCACGTGCTGCGCCAAGCTGCTGGCGTCCAGGAACTTCTCCCCGCAGGAATCGCAAGCGTAAAGAATCTGCGTGTTGGGGTCTGCCGGGGGAGAGAAAAGCACACAAAAGGGGGAGGCACTGGGGTGGTGGGATGGGATCTGCCGGCCCGTGCCGCTATTCCCGGAGGTGCTGGGGTCTTGGGAGGGGAAGAGCCAGCCCGGTATTCCCAAAGGGGCTGGGGTGTTGGGATGGGAGGAGCCAACCCAGTAATCCCGGTATTCCCGGAGGTGGTGGGGTGTTGGGAGGGCAGGAGCCAGCCCAGTTTTCCCGGTATTCCTGGAAGTGGTCGGGTGTTGGGAGGGGAGGAGCCAGCCCAGTATTCCCGGAGGCACTGGGGTGTTGGGAGGGGAAGAGCCAGCCCGGTATTCCCAGTCTCACCTGCCTCCTGCACCTGCTTCACCGCTTTGGTGATCTCAGCTTTAAGTGCTTCGGTCTCATCCGCTGTCACTGCAGCTGCCACAGGCACCACTACGGGGACAAGGGGGGACAGGGACATTGGAGGGACACGAGACACTGGGGGGACCTGACTGAGCAGGAATTTCCCCCCAGCCATGAATCCTGCCCGGTGCTGAGGTTGGGAGTGGCTCCAGTGGAATGTGAGGCTTCCCAGACTCGGGTGCTGTGCCCTTGGATAAACCTCCAGAACCTCCAAGCTGTACCCTATGGAAAAGCCCCAAACTGCCCCCCACAAATGAATCTCCTTTTTGGGGTGACTCTTGGGCCCCTTGAACCCATGGATAAACCTCCCTTTCAGGACCACCCCAAGGTGCCCAAGCTGCTGCCTAGGGATATGTTTCCCCTCTAGAAGGGCTCCTGGGATCCCCTAGGCTGCTCTCCATGGAAAAATCTCATTTTTGGGGTGTCTCTTGGAACCCCAAGCTACTCCTTGGAGATCCACCCCCCTTTTAGGGCAGTCCTGGGATGCCCAAGCTGCATGGATAAGTTTCCATTTTAGGGTGGCTCCTAAGTTGCAGCCCCATAAGTTAACCTCACTTTTGGGACAGTTCAGGCCCCTCCAGCTGTTCCCCAGGGATAAAATCTCCCTTTTGGGATGGCTTCTGGGACCTCCAAGCTACACTCCATGGATAAACCTCCCTTTCAGGACACCTCCAAGACCCTCAAACTGCATTCCCATAGGTATATTTCCCTTTTCGGATGACTCCTGAGACCCCTAAGGTGCAGCCCCATTAATTTGTCTCCCTCTGGGGACAACTCTGGGACCAGCCAGCTGCTCCCTACGGATAGGATGGATAAGTTTCCATTTCAAGAACAACTCCAGGACCACCCAGCTGCACCCCACTGCTGACATTCCCTTCTGGATGGCTCCCAAGCTGCTTGCCAGGGATAAACTCCCTTTGGGAATGCCTGTGAGCCCCCCAGCTCACCCGTGAGCTGTGTGACCGCAGTGGCAGCCAGCGCCTCAGTGGCCAATGTCACCATGTCATCAGATGCCACAGTGACGATGTTGACCTCGTCGCCTTCCTCGGGCTCCAGGATTTTGATGCCGGCCTTGCCCTGGTGCACGGTCTTCACATGGGAGCGCAAGTTGTCCACGCGGTTGAAGCCGCGCCCACACTTGTCACACAGGAAGGGCTTCTCCCCTGGGAAGCAGACAGGGAGCAGGGGGATGGGTGAGGGGGCGATGCCTGGGGGCGGCACAGGGTTCTGGGAGGTACCCACCAGTGTGGATGATGATGTGCTTGGACAGGTCACCCACGTTGACGAAGGCTTTGTTGCAGACAGTGCATTTGTGGGGCCGGATGTTGTCATGGTGACGGATGTGGTTGGCCAGCTGGCTCGACTGGACAAACCTTTGGGAATGACACCACAGTCACCACAACCCCTGGTATCGCCCTGGCACCTCCATCCCTCCTCCACAGAACAGCATCCAGCTGCAGAGGACCGAGTGGAGGTGCCCCTGATATTCAACACCACCAAAGGCCCTCCCGGTACTCCCAAGGGGAATCCTCACCTCTTCCCACACCGCTCGCACACATAGGGCTTCTCCCCGGTGTGCTGGCGCACGTGAGCAATGAGGGAGCTCGCCTGGGTGAAGGCTTTCCCGCAGATCAAGCACTGGCAAGGCTTCTCTCCTAGAGTAAACAGGGAGACGGTGGGTGGAGCGCATGAGGGGAAGGAGAAGCCCTCGGGGAGGCAGGGAGTATATCCGTACCGGTGTGGATGCGGACATGGCGCTGGAGCGCGCCGGGATCGGCGAACTGGCGCTGGCAGTGCACGCACACGTACGGCTTCTCCCCACTGTGGATCCGGAGGTGCCGCTTCAGGTTACCTGGGAACAGGGTAGGCTGAAGGACACCGGATCCTCCTTCCCACTTTTCCTCCTTCCCAGAGCCCCAGAAGCTCCCTCAGGAAAGCCTGGTCCTATTCAGGGAGCAGGAACTGCGCAGAGATCAAGGGAAGTCGGCTGCACCTTGCCTGGGATCAGGCAGTAACACAGAAGTGGGGACAGCCAAGTCAAAAGACTCCATTGGGATCATTCCAAACCTTTCCAGGGTGTGGCTCCATGGGGAAAACCCAGAATTCATGCAGTACAACCATGGCACTGTAACACGGGATGAAATCTTTCCTCTGGCTCTGATCCAGCCCTGGAGCACTCCCTGCCCCACCCAGACCATCCGAGTCCCGTCACTCAGCCTCCCCTCCCCCGTGTTACCTGAAGTGGTGAACTGCTTCCCGCATTCCCGGCACTTCAGGGGCCCATCCGCGATGTGGATCTTCAGGTGAGCCTTCAAATTCCCCACCTGGGGATGGAGAACAGGATGGAGAGAGCCCCAAACCATCTCATCTCCCTTCAGAGCAACCTGAATCCCCGTGGATCCCTTCTGGAGCGGCCTCTGGGACTTCACCCTATGGATAAACCACCCTCCCCAACCTCCAAGACCCCCGAACTGCATCCCATGAACAATACACCCTTTCAGGACCGCTCCTGGACTCCCACCTACACCTCATGGATACACCACCCTTGCAGGACAGCTCTGGGAGCCCCAAACCACAGCCCATGGACAAATCTCCATTCCAGGACTGCTCCTACTCTCCTCCCCATTCCCCACCACACCTGGTTGAATTTCTTGTCGCAGTGGGGACACTTGTGCTCCTTGTCAGTGTCGTGCGTCTCCAGGTGGCGCATCTTGGAGGTGGGGTCGGAGAAGGAGCGCCCGCAGTAGTCGCACTGGTAGGGCTTCTCCCCGCTGTGCACCAGCTGGTGCCGCTTCAGGTTGCCCGAGGTGGTGAAGAGCTTCCCGCAGTCCTCGCAGCGGTACCGAGCCTCGCCCGTGTGCCGCTTCTTGTGCAGATTCAGGAGGCTGATGAGCCGGTAGCTCTTCCCACATTCCTCGCAGCCGTACGGCTTCAGTGGGCTGGGACGAGGGGGGAATGTCACATCCAGCACCGGAGTCTCGCTGAGCATCTGAGCATCACTCCCCAGACCCACAGGAATCACAGAATGGTTTGGGCTGGGAGAGACCTTCACGCTCATCTTGTTCCACCAGATCCCACCTGCCACTAGACCAGGTTGCTCTGAGCCCCATCCAACCCTGAACACTTCCAGGGATGGGAAGTCCATGAAACAACACAGATGGGAAGAACAATTTGGGTAATGCTCTCAGACCCAGGACAGGATTCTGAAGGTGTCTGTGCAGGGCCAGGAGTTGGACTCGATCCTTGTGGATCAAGTGGACCCCTTCCAACTCAGGATTATTCTGTGACTCTATGACAAGCAGAAAGACAAATCTCCCGAATATCCCAATGCACCAGTGGATTTCCAAAAGATTAGGCCATTCCCAGCAAACCCCACTTTTTTGAGGCATCTTTCCCTGGCTCCAACCCCATACCTGTGTGTCTTCTCATGGGCCTTGCAGGCAGCTGGGTCGGAGAAGGCCTTGTTGCACTCCCTGCAGGAGAAGGGCTTCTCTCCAGTGTGGATACGGATGTGTCGCTTGAAGTTCCCAGTGTGGGTGAACTCCTTCCCGCAGTCCTAGAGATAGAGGGACAAGGCACTGTCACCCTCACTGTCCCTGAGTCAGCCGGTGACACCCAGAGATGCTGCCCAGGAGCCCAGCCAGCCTCACCTCACACTTGTGTGTGACAGAGCCATAGGCCTTAGACTCGGTGCGGTCGCTGTAGGTGCTGGAGCGCAGCAGGCGCGGCTCCCCTGAGTTCTCCTGCCCGGAGTCTGTGCTTCCCGACTCATTATCCTCAGCATTTTCTCCGTTTTCCAGCTGGATGGGCTCCTCCTCAGGGATTTTACCCTCGTCTTCCTCCTCCACTATCATCTCTCCCTCTTCCTCCTTCCTTTCCAGCTTCATCTCTGCAGGATGGTAGACAAGGGGGATGCTCAAGTTTGGGAGCAACAGCAGAGGCAAAAAATCTACCTGTATTTCCTAACCTAAAGAGACTGGGATTAGGTGTCCCCTGTCCCCAGGGAAATCACAATCTGAGTTGCAAGTGAAGTGAAAGCTCATCTATCATCACCTTTGCCTGGAATCACTTTGAATTTGCAGGTGATTGGCCCTAAATTCCAAAGGCCTGTGCAGATAGAGCAGAATTTCCCAACTCTCCTTGCTATGCTCCAGGAAAATTGCTCCCAGAGGATCTGTGCCTCACAATCACATTCACACCATTAATTCCACAGAAAATGAGGGAGCAAGCTCTGCCCAGCTGTGTCCCGGCCCTGCTCACCAACACACCTCCTGTCCTGGCAGTGTCCATGGCCGCAGGGCTGCTGCTGCACACCGCACTCTCTGATGGCTGTGGGAGCCCAGGAATTTCAGCCTTGGGATCCTCCTGGATGGCAGCGCCTGTCCCTGTGAGTACTGGAGTGTCAGGACAGGGTGTGCTGGGGGAGACAGCAGGATCCGGGGTGTCACCCCTTGGTGGCTCACCTTCCTGGCCAGCCAGCTGCTCTGCAGGCGCCTCAGGCTGTGCCGCGGCCTCCGGCTTCTCCTCCTTCCCCTCGGCATCGCAACCAGCTGCTTTGGCTTTGTCAGGCTCCTCCAAAGCTTCTGCCACCGATGTCTTGTCATCGGCCGTCACCTTGTCGACCCCTGCAAAGGAACAGGTGAAGCCTCCAGTTGCTGCTGCCAGGATTCCCAAATCCCCCAAAATCCATGGAAGCAGCAATTTTGCAACTGCTGGTGCTGCCCAAGAGGATCAAACCCCAGTCAGGTGCACCAGATGTACCTGGGAACCGAGTTTGCAAGGTGGCCAAGGAGCTTAAGTGGATAAATTTTGGACTGGATGAAGCATAAGTGGGTAACTCTTGACTTTCCCTGGATGAGGGGAAGCCAGGAGGGTACGTACCAATCTCAGGGGGCTGCTGGTTCATCCTAGGGGGATTTTCTGGGGGAACAGAGAGGGATTTGAGTGCATTGCAAGCGCTGACAATCTCCTGCATCTGCAGGAAACCCGCCACGGCCAGCACGTCCTCCACGTTGTCAGGGTTAAGGCTCAGCTTAGCCGTGTACATGAACTCCAGAACCTGGCCCAGGCCTGCAAGGGAGGTGACACAACCAGAAATGAGCCCTCATCCCTTACTCTTTCATTTTGAAATTCTCAAAATAACAATTTGAAGAGCCTCCCTCGAAAGCTGGGCACCGAACTGTGCTGTTTAAGGAGCTGGGAGGGATCCTGGATAAAACCTCCAGGCCTACCTGCAGCATTGCTGATGTCCAGGTGGACCACGTCCTTCTGGTCCACGAAGAGCATGCGGAAGTAGTCGCTGCAGGCTGCCAGCACGGCCTTGTGGGCCTTGAAGTCGATGCCGTCCACCACGAAGGTGCAGTCACAGAGCAGCCCCAGCTGCCGCTGCTGGTTCAGCTGCTCCAGCACCTGCTGGCTGTGCTGAGGGAAATCCATGGCTGTGGGGAGAGAAAAAAAACTGGGATGGGGGGTGAGGTGGGTGGTGAAACCACTGAAGGGGTCGTGGAGGAGGAGAGATCACAAAAGATGACCTGACCACCCTCATGGTTAAAAAAGTGTCCCCAAAAGGTGAATTTCAGGTCCTCTCCTGGCTAAATCCGACCCCAAACCCTCTCCTAGAACAGCCACAACTCCAACACAGGACTGGAAGGAGTTGATGGGACAGCCACCATGGGTTTTAGCCACCCTGAGAGCTTTCAGAACACAGCTATTGCTCCTCAGCTGGTCCAAGCAGCGAGCGGGAGCCTTGTCACCTCTGGAGACACAAGGGCCATCATCCCTCCTCCGTGTCACGGCTAACCCTAACCCTGCCAAAGCCACAGCATGAAAATGTTCACCCAAACCTTCCAGCTCTTGCTCTTTCTGGCTGCTCATGTCATAATACCGAGGAGTTTTTAATTTTTATTACGTGTTTGGAGGGAGTTTTCCATGTTTGGAGCATGGCTTTGCCTGAGGAATGCTGCAAATTGCTGGAAACATGGCAAAACCACAATTTTCCAGCAGGTCCTTGTCAGCAAAGTGCCACACTGCGGATTTTCTCCTGAGCTGCATCCGTGGGGCGCAGGGTGAACGAAGCGTTTTCACCTGGCTTTGTCTTCCAGCGATTCCCATGCTGAAGGGATTGTTTCAAGGGGGTGGCAAGGAGAGAGGAGAAAGGAAACAGGGACTATCCAGCCATTGTTCAAGCAGGAAGTCCCTAGAGCTCCGGATGCTGGAGCAGGAAGGTTACAGCTGGGGAAACACTCCTGGATTCCATGCTTGGTGTCTCTGAAGGTTTCCAGCCCATGGAATTTGTTTTTCCACTTTGCCACCTCTTAAATCAGGAGTTTCCAGTCAAGAAAAAGTGAGAGGTTTGGATCCACACCACCAGGCACTTCCAGTTCCTATCCCTTCCAGTGATCAGTGGTCAGAGGGAGCCTCCTCCTGTCAGCTGCTGGTGCCAGCAACACTCAGGGAAGGATCTTCCTCCCAAGGATTCATTCATCTTCCAAAGTCATTCCCAGTGTGGATGAGAGGTCAGGACCTCTCTGACAGCATCATATCATGCACGGAGAGAGGAAGTTCCACTCCATTTTGTCATTGTAATGAACTCCCTGCCCTGGCTTTCCCCCAGCCTGTCCCAAAATACACCCCTGACAGCCAGGAAAAACAGTATTTGGATCAAAATTCTGCATAGCATGGCCCTGGGTGGTTTGCAAAGCTCTGGAAAAAAGGGGGAGCATTTTCTCAGCAGGATAAACAAGGCTGTGTTCCGTGCTCAGAGAGCTCTGCACAGCAGGACTTGAAGAATCATGACAGTTTGATGCCCTAAAAGGGTATTTTGGGGAATTTGTGGGAGGCACTTTGCATCTGAACGACGATTTTTAATGTTCCAGGATTGGATTTGTCTCAGCTTAGCTCCCCAGCTTTGAGAAGAAAGAAAAAATCCAGAAAACTCAATTCCTCCCCAAAAAACTTTCTATTTTCTGTAGTCTCCTCCGTAATGTCATGTTCCAGCTCCCTTGGAAGCGCAGCAGGGAGAGGCTTGGATGAGCTCTCTGTACCCACACTCAGCAGCCAATGTCACCTTTATCCATGAAAATCCCTGACTCCAAGGTTTAAAAATCCCAGACACCTGGACCCAACCCCCAGGACTGGTGCCTGAGCTCACCCTTGTGCTGTGAGGAGCAGAGATATCCAGAGGATGGAGAACCAGAGGGTTGTGTCTCTCCTCCAGAGATTTCCCCTTTCCAGGTGTTCAGGTCAGTCTCTATGCAGCCATCCTGGGAAAAAAAGATGAAAACTCCATTTCAAACCTCCAGTTTTGGGTGTTGAAGGCAACAAGGTACAACACCACTGGTGCAGGACCAGGCACCCTCTGATTTCCCCTTGGGGGAGACAGTTCCCCTCTCAACTTCTCCCCAACAAAGCTGTTGAGTCTCTCATTATCCAATTAATCATGGAAAAGTTTATTATGAGCCCACCCACACCCACCACACAGATAAATACAGCAGCTGCAGTCCTAGGGAGCTTCCCACGCGAGCTCTGTTAAGCGCTCTTGCTAATTAGCAACATTACCTCTCCCCTTCCCTGCCAGATGAACATCTACCTATTAAAAACCTCCAAACCTCACTAAATTAGAAAAAACCAGTGATTTAAGATTTAAACATTGCCTTTCAAGGCTGTTACCACCCAGGCATCCATCCTGGGTAGATGAAAGGCAAGAGGGTGTTTGTTTCCTACCCACCGTCATTTCCCTCCTTGTGCGTCAGCTCGGGAAACAACGTGGCCCCAACCCTCGCTGCCTCTGCCCAGAGTGGTCTGTCCTCATTTCCAGGAACAGATCCTGCAACGTTTTCCATGAAAAAAATAAAGTTTAGAGCTGATCTGAGCAGAGCAACTCCACATAATAATAATAGTAATAATAACAACAATAACAATAATAATAATAATCATGGAATAGGAAAGGGCTGTGGAGCTTGTATTCAAAAGCAGAAGAGATGGGAAATAATCACAAAGAGGAAAAAACGTGATAAAGAGGAAAGAAAATTAAAGACATGAGGAGAGGGACATTCTGGACGCCCCCACATGGAACAGACATCCTGAAGACCCGTTGGTTATTTGGATTTCAGGCTTGGGGATGTGCTGGTGCTGCTCTAGAAGTGAGACATCACCTGAACCTGAGATCTGCCCTGAAACTCCTGTGTCTGCAGCATCGAGGGATGACAAAACCTTGTCTCCTCGGGGAAAAACATCCTTTGGAATGCTGACTGAGGGCTGGAATCCCGGGAGAAGCCTCTGATACAGAAACGGAACTAAGGGAACGCGGCTGGTCCGGGAAATGTGTCACCCATGCCTGCCCGCAGAGGGCACGGACAGCCAGGAGAGGCTGTCACCTCGCCAAAAACGCCAGAACAAGGAAAAATCCCCGTTTTCCTTGCGGTTTTCCCCGTCCCTGAGGCCCCGGGATGTATCTGAAGCTGGCTCGGGGCTGTGACCCCCATTCCCCACCCGCGGGAGGATCTCTCGGTGGCCTGAGGGGACGGTGATGTCCCACGCCCGGGGGACGCGGGGCTTCGTTCACGGCCTCGCCGCGAGCCACCTGACAGGTCACACAGCGGGCACAGACCCCTGGCGAGGAGGTGTAACCAGGAGCCCCTCACCGCCCTCACGACAACCAGGAGCCCCTCGCTGCCATCACGACAGCCGCTCATTCCTCTCATGACAACCACGAGTCCCCTGCTCTCCTCGTGACATCCAGAAGCCCTATTTCCCTCACGGCAGCCCCCCACTCCCCCTCCGACAGCCAGCAATACCTCAATCCCCTCAGAACAACCAGGAGTCCCCGCTCCCCTCACAGCAGCCAACAAACCCTGACGGTATCTGGCAGCCCCCCGCTCCTACCGTGACAACGCCCGTTCCCCTCACGGCAGCCGGCAGCCCTCCGTTTCCCAGGGCCCGCCAGCGGGACCGCCCCCACCGCAGCCTCCGCTCAAAGAATCGGGGACCGCGCACCGGGGTGACCCCCAAATCCGCTCCGTTAACCCACAGCCAGCGATGCGGGCCTCAACTCCCTCCCCTCCCAGTGCCTGTGTCCTACTCAGCCTTCTCCCCACCCCTCCAGAGCTCTCTCGGGTCCCCCACGCTGTACCTGCCATGCCGGGCCCGGCGGGGCCTCACCCGCGGCCCGCGGCCCTCACCGTGACACCGAGCAGACAAAGGGCGCCGCCATCTTGGCACCGGGCGGAAGCGGCGTCGACCCGGCCCGCCTAGCGGCGGTGTCGTCAATGCGCATGTGCGGCGAGGCCCCCTCGCCTTCCCGCCCCTCCCCGCCCGTTCCTGCCTCAGGGGCGCCGCCATGACGGGGGGGGCGATGCTGAGGGACCGAGAGGAGCCGCGAGGGGCCGAGAGGGACTGTGAGGGTGGAAGGTCCCGGTGCCGCTGCCACCGCCGTCTTCATCGCTAACCACGTCCCCAGTCGCCACATCACCCCTATTTAAACACTCCCGAGGTGGTGATTTCACCACTGTCCCCGTGCGTGACCACCCACTCCATGAAGGAATTTACTGTATGTCAAACATAAACCTCCCTGCCACAACTTGATGCCGTTCCTCTCTTCCTATCACTTGTTCCCTTGGCTCCACTCTTCTGGCAGGGAGAAGGTTCCCGGTTGTTGGAAATGATACAACTTTCCTAACAATTTTTCAATTAGTCGTTTTAATTAATGGTAAGCACTACCCACTTTCAGACAGCACTAGTTAAGGTTCTCCACAGATTCTTGTTACTTAGATCATTAAATCACCAAAGCCTTAAGTTTGTTAAAACTAACCTTGACAAACTTCAATAAAGCCAAAGGTATTCAAATATTGGATATCTGGGATCTTGAATTTGTGGCACTTCAAGGACGTTGGAGTAACTTGAAAACACAGAGGAAATTAAGGCCTGGAAAGCTGGAGATTCCCTGTCTGAGAAGATGATAAGAGGACTATAGAAATCAATGACCAATAAAGGACGGGCTGCTAAATAATAAAGATAATTATGTGAATTAGAACCAACAAAAATGAATTTATTTGTTTGCTGAAAATGTATAAACAAGTGAAAAAGTTTTTGTCTTGGGCTGCAAGGGTGCAGCCCTGGATCCCCTCGTCCAGACGGTTGATACAGAATTTAAACACGCACCAAACCCCTGAGGTTTTTCCCCAGCTTTCCTGCTGCGGGGCGTGTTTGGGGCTGGGCTGAGCCGGCCCTTCGCCCTCTCCACATCTCCCCTGTCCAAAGCGATTTGGGCACAAATAGGGCTGTTTTCCCCATTTTCTTCCTCCTTTCTCTGCAACCCGTGGGCCAGGGCCACTAGGTGGCAACCCGTGTCCGGCGGTGCGTGCCGGGGCGGCGTTTGGGGACGGAGCAGCCGCATCCTGTCGGCGGGGCTCCAC
>VZRX01006109.1:18041-36476 GCA_013398075.1 Notiomystis cincta
CCTCCCCCCCCCCAGCTCAACGCCATGGAATGCGATTTCTATTATCAAGGAATAATCATGATAATTAATTAAAATACTTATTAAATCCTCCCTGCCGCGGGATGTACGTTGGGACTGGGAGCTCGGGGGTGGCGGAGGAGGGGAAGGAAACCCGGTTCGCTCTGGCCTGAGCGGGTCCGTCGGATTCGTCAAGGTCGTTTTTAATGAGCTCGTTTGCAAACTCAGTCTCGCAGCGGAGGCCGAGGTGGGAGGACGGGTGAGGAGGTGCTAACAAAAAGGAGGCATAGTGCCCAAAAAAGTCCCCAGGATCCCGGGATGGAGCACCCCATCCCCGGGGAGCGGCGGGGGGGGGAGGGAGCAGAGGAGGAGAGGGGNCTTTGGGGGGGACCAGGGAAGGGAGGGAGCACCCACCTTCTCGGCGTGCACCTCGATCTGGTTGTTGGAGGTGGTGACGATGATGTCCTCAGGCGCAAAGTCGCTGACGTCCACCGTGAACTGATAAGTGTTCCCCAAGGTCTTCACCACGCCCGTGTTATTACCGGGGCGAGCTGCCGGACAGGGTTTGGGGGGTCACAGCCACGGCTTGCTGAGGATCCCCCCGAATGCCTCCTGGGTGCACCCCAAACTCACCTGGGAACCCCAAGGTCTCCCCGTGGGGCCGGACAAAGCTCCCGAAAAGCTCCATGGTGCCAGCAGGCGAGGAGTTCACCTTTATCCACTGCTACCCCCAGCTCCCGCCGGGGGGAAGAGCGGAACCCCCTTCCCAGTCCTCCTCCCGGCGAGGGCGACGCCGGATCGGTTATTTAGGGATATTTCGACTTGACGAGCTTTTTAAAGCCTCGTTAAGGCTCCCGGCCGCCTGCCAGACCTCTCGTAAANGGGGGAGGAGGAAGCAGAGGAGGAGAGGGTGCTGGTATCGGAGCACAGCTGGAGACCCTGCCCCACCTCCCGAAGAAGGCTCCGAGGTGAGACTCCCACCCAAAAAGGGGGATTCTGGGGGTGGGGGCTTTTGGGAGGGTCAGCACCCTGTTTCCGACCTCTCAGGGTGCTTGGAGTGGGTGAAGCGGCAGCTGTTCCGCGTCGGGGAGGATTGGTACTTCCTCTTCATTCTGGGGGTCCTCATGGCCACCATCAGCTTCACGATGGACATCATCGTCGCCAGGCTCTACGCAGGTAAACGAGGGGGGCCCTGAGGGGCTTCACCAGCGTTTGGGTGTTCACCGAGGATATGGGGGGAGGGATTGTCTTTCGGGGGGTGCATGTCCCCTCTCCCCTCCCGACACCTCTCCTCCAGCCCACACGTGGCTGTACCGAGAGATCGGGGACATTGGGGTGCTCAAGTACCTCTCGTGGACCCTGTACCCCACGGCACTGGCCGCCTTCTCCACCGGTTTCTCCCAGAGCATCACCCCGCACTCTGGAGGTGAGCCAGCTGCACCCCGACCTTCCTGGCTCCCTAAAATGCCCTCTCGGGTAATGGGGGACCCCTAAAACTTGGATCCTGCCCCTTCCCCGGCTCCAGGGTCTGGCATCCCGGAGCTGAAGACCATTCTGATGGGCGTGGTACTGGAGGACTACCTGGCCATTCAGAACTTCGGAGCCAAGGTGGTGGGGCTGACCTGCACCCTGGTGTGTGGCAGCACCCTTTTCCTTGGGAAAGTGGTGAGGGATCCCCTTCTGAAGCCCTAAATCCCTGGTGGTTTCAGCTGGTGCCGAGGTGGAGGGAACGCTCAGCACTGTGTGTCCCCCACAGGGTCCCTATGTCCACCTCTCCGCCATGGCTGCAGCGTATCTCGGGAAGATGAGGACCACAGTCACAAGGGAGTATGAGGTGGGGATGTCACCACCCAAAAAATGAATGGAGGGATTTTATTTTACCCCTCAAAATGCTGGGGTTGTGCCTAAACCCCCCGACCCTACAGAACAAGTTCAAGCAGCACGAGATGCTGGTGGCAGCACAAGCCGTCGGGGTGGCCACAGTCTTCGGGGCGCCCATCAGCGGTGAGAACCCCCCAGATCCCACCCTGGGCACCCCAAAACCTCGCTCTGATCCCGTTCCCCGTTTTTTCAGGGGTGCTTTTCAGCATCGAGGTGATGTCCCCCCACTTTGCCGTGCGGGATTACTGGCGCGGCTTTTTTGCCGCCACCTGCGGCGCCTTCATGTTTCGACTCCTGGCCGTGTTCAACAGTGAGCAAGGCAAGGCAGGGTGGGCAGAGTGTGCCCCCTCTTCCCCTTTACCCTCTCCGTGTGGTATTTTTGGGGTGCTCAATCCCAAACCCACACCCTCATTCCTAACCCCCCTCCCAGAAACCATCGCCGCTGTTTTTAAGAGTGACCTCAAAATTGATTTTCCCTTCGACCTCCTGGAGACCTTCTTTTTCCTGATTTTGGGGTACGGAGGGTCTGGTTTTGGGGTGCTGTCTGTGCTCTGCCTGTGCCCTGCCTGTACCCTACCTGCCCTCTGCTCACAGGATCATCTGTGGGATCGTGGCCTGTGCTTATCTCTTCTGCCAGCGCTGGATGATGGTGGCTGTCAAGAAGAACCGGCTGACGGCCAAGCTCTTGGCCACCGAGTCTGTACTGGGCGTCCATCCATCTGTCTGTCTGCACCCTCTACCCTCTGTGTCCATGTGTCCATGCTGTGCAGGCTCTGCGTGTCCCTGTGTCCTTCCCATACACCCAAGGGTGTCCCTGTGTCCCCGCTGTGCACTCTTGGGTGTCCCTGTGTCCCTCCCCATACCCTGCCCATCCACTCTGAGTGTATGTCCATTCTGTGCACTCTGGCCATCCATGCCTCCACTCCATACACCCTCCACATCCACCCCATGCACCCCGGCTGTCCCTATATCCCCTCCCTGCACACTGCTGACCCACCCCATCCACCCTGGGTGTCCATGTGTCCCCCTTGTGCATCCATATGTCCCCCCCATCCACCCTGCCTGTCCCGATGTCCCCCCTATGCACCCTGCCCACTAACCCCATCCACCCTGGGTGTCCCTGGGTCCCCTCGTCCGTCCATCTGTCCATCCCCACGTGCCCAGCCCCCTATGTCCCCTCTGCAGCAAACCCGTGTACACAGTGCTGGTGGTTCTGCTCCTCGCCTCCATCACCTTCCCGCCTGGGCTGGGGCAGTTCATGGCCTCCAGGGTGAGTGGGGACACAAGGGGCTCCCTGGGGACCCCAAAACCTCCCAGCGGGGACTCAGGGTGTCCATCTGTCCAGCTCACCATGAAGGAATATCTCACCTCCCTCTTTGACAACCGTACGTGGGGCTTGCTGGCCCCCAACGCCTCTGGGGTGGCCAAGCCTGGAGGACTCTGGCAGGAGTGGGACCATCCCTCTGCTACCATCTATGGCACCTTGATCTTCTTTCTGTTCATGAAGGTAACTATGGCCCTCCCAATCTCTGGGCGGGCCCCCCCAACACAGTCTCCCCATGGAGTGACCCCCTCTGCGTCTGTTGGCCCCCCCAGTTCTGGATGCTGATCCTGGCCACCACCCTGCCCCTGCCAGCTGGGTACTTCATGCCCATCTTCATCTATGGTGAGTTGAGAGCTGGGGGCACACGGTGGGGGGACAGCCAGGCTAAGAGAGGGGTGCAGGGGGTTCATTCAGCCCTTTGAGTGGGGGTACTGGGGGTGTATCCAGCCCTGGAGGGGAGGGCACATGCACTCTGGGGGGTACAGGGAAGGCAACCATCTCTGGGAGGGCTGCAGGAGGCTGGTCACCTCTTCCTCCACCATTTTTTGGGGGGGCTCCTGGGATCTCCCCACCTTCTCTCCTCCCCCAATTGTAGGAGCGGCCATCGGGCGCCTGCTGGGGGAGGTGGTGGCCCTGCTCTTCCCATTGGGGCTCCATTCAGAAGGACCCCCACGGCCCATTATTCCTGCTGGCTATGCCCTGGCTGGTGAGTCTGGGGGTGGGGAACACACCCACGGGTGGGGGGACACCCACCCTCTGTCCCCTGACCTCCCCACTCCCTGCCCCAGGCGCAGCCGCATTTGCGGGCTCGGTGACCCATGCAGTGTCCACGGCCCTGCTGGTGTGCGAGGCCACCGGGCACCTGGGCCACATCCTGCCCACTGTGCTGGCCGTGCTGGTGGCCAATGCCATCACCCAGAAGAACCAACCATCCTTCTACGATGCTGGCATCATCGTCAAGAAGCTGCCCTACCTGCCCCCCATCCGCAGCCGGCACATCGCGTAAGCCCTCGCCCCAGAAATCCACCTTTTGGGGGGATTCTCCAGGAAACAATAGAAATTTGGGGGGTTTTGTGCTTGCCAGCTCCTACCGAGTGGGAGTGGAGGAGTTCATGGAGCGCCAGGTGGTGGCCTTGGCCAAGAGGGACGGTTTCCAAGAGGTGCTGGTGGCCTTGGACGCCTCTGCTGACGCCGAGTACCCCGTGGTGGAGAGCACAGGTGGGATGTGGGATCTGGGGTGTCACTGTTACCATGAGGGATGACCAGTGAGTCTCTGGCCCTGTGGTGGCCCTTCTGCATCTCCTTATGCTGTCCCCATGGCGTCCCCACAGTGCTCACTTGACACTTGATATTCCCATGCTATCTCCATACCGTGCCCATGCTGTCCCTATGGGGTGTTCCTGCCGTGTCCCCATACTGCTCCTGTGGTGTCCTTTGATATTCCTGGGGTGTCCTATTCACATTGATGTCCACGTTGTCCCCTAGATATTGCCATGGGCCACCTCAGTATTCCCATGCTGTCCCCATGCCATTCACTCAGTATTCCCATACCATCCCCATGGTGTCCCTGTACTGTATCAATGCTGTCCCTGTCCCCTTTGGTGTCCCCATGCTGTCCCCTCGATATTCCCATTCTGTCTCCATGGTGTCCCTATGGGGTGTCCCCTTGATATTCCCATACTGTCCTCATACCATCACCCCATGTCCCTGTAAGATGTTCCCTTGGAGTCCCCAGTACCTCCCCCTGTTATTCCCCTACTGTCCCCTTGGTGTCCTCCTGGTATTTCCATACTGTCCCCATACCATCCCCACTCTCCAGGGTCCCCCACGCTGGTGGGCACCGTCAGCAGGTCCCAGCTGGTCACCTTCCTCCAGAGCCACGAGCACCCCCAGGCCCCCCAAGGGGAGAAGGTAAACGGGGTGAGGGGCACCCCACTGCACCCAAAAAGCTGCTTTTCCACCCCAGAATGAATATGTCACCTTCCCCAAGATGACCACCGCGGGGACACTCGAGGACAACTGCACCATCGAGCCCATCATGCTCCAGTTCTCTCCGTGGACTTCCCTGCACCAGGTTTGGGGGGGAAACATGTCCTCCCAGGTCTGTGTCACACTGAGGGGACACGGCGAGAGTGGCTTTGTCCCCATGTGTCCCTGTTGTCCCTTTCCAGGCCTATCACCTCTTCCAGCTGCTGAAGCTGCAGCGAGTCTTTGTCACCCGCTCTGGGGAGCTGGTGGGAGCCGTGAGCAGGGTGGAGGTGAGGGGGGAAAACGGGGGAAAACGGGGAGAAAAAGGAAAGAGCAAAGGAGGGCAATGGGGGGAAAAGAGGGGGGAAAGGAGAAGGGAAAATGGGGGAAAAGGCCCCATCCCACCTCCTCTGTCCCCTTCCAGCTGCGGAGAGCGATCGAGGAACTTGCCAACCCCAAGTGAGGACGTTTTGGGACCACAGGGGACCCCTCCCCAGGGATGTCCCCCATGGAAGGAGGGGGAGTCTTGACCCCCCGGTGGTGCAAGGGGTCTGGGCTGGGGATTCTCCGGCAGAGCGTGTCGTGCATGAAATACATCAACCCATCAATGCTTCCTCCTCCTCCCCCTCCTTCTCCAGCCCCACCGGTTTCTTTTGGGGCGTCACCCCAAACCCAACAGCAACGCTTAAAACCCCCCAAAGTCACCTCAAAACTTCCCCAGGACATGCACTGAAGTGCCTAAGTCACTGCAATCCCCCTATATGTCCCCCCTCCTAAAATTATCAGCACATAATTATCCTCGTTTTAATTACTGCAATTACTAAGGGCTGGGTGTTTAGTGACCCCGAAATCCAGGGAGAGTGGGGGTCTGAGCCCACTGATGACCCCCGGACTGGGGCGCAGCGGGTTTGGGCGGCGCATCGGGCGCTAACAAAGCTGTAATTAAGCCCAAGGGTTAATTAGGCGTGGCGGGGCAGGTTGGGCAGGGCGGGCATGCCCGGGCCCGGTACAGGACGAGTGAAGCGGGGTCAGCGCCAGGGAGACACCCGAAAAGTGGAGCAGGAGCTGGGCTGGGCTCCGGGATGGGCGCTGGGAGCAGGGCTGGGCTGCAGCACCCACGGGAGGCGCTCGGAGGAGCGAGCGGGGCGGTCCTCGGCCCCCGGATCCCTTGGGGGGGTGTGTGTGGTCAGCGGGGAGCGCCCACGGGCGGCACCCCCAGCCCTGCCCGCTCTCTCCGTGCTTCAGCTTCCCCCCGCTTGCCCAGCCCCGTCGGCCTTGTTCGCCCCGCCCTTGGCACGCCGGCGATAAGGGGCTGCCAGGAGCCCGGATCCGGGCTGGCCCTCCCGATCCGCCTCCGCCCGGGCACCGCTGGACTTTGAGCCGGGAGCGGGGCCGGCGCCAGGGCTGACACCGACAAACTCGTGACACCCACAGGCTAAAATGCCCCCAAACAGGGTGAAGCCCCTCCAAACCGCGGCTTTCGCAGCACCGCCCTCGCCTCCCACCCGTCCCTTATTGTGGTTTGGGGCAGAAAAAAATGTAAACCCCCTTTTTCCGGCGTTTTCCTACCCGGTTATTTGCAGGCTCCGGGCAGCCGGCGCGGCCGGGCTTTGGCTCCGGGAGAGCGGCGGGGGATGAAAAGGCCAAATGCGTTGTAGGTTTTGCTGGGGAAAGAGGCCCCGGATGGGAAACACTCCCGGAGCCGTGTGAAACCCCTTAAACTCCCTGATAACCCCCTAAAAACCTGTAAACCCTTTTAAAAACCCTCTTTAACCCATTTTAAACTCCCTTAAAAATCCCCTTTAACCCCCTTAAAACCCATAACCCTCTCTGCTTTTAAAACCCCCTTAACCCTCCCCTAAAAATCCCTAAATAAAACTCCTTATAAAACATTAGACCCCCCCTAAAAAATAACTTTAAATCTCTTTAAAGCCCCTAAACCCCCTTACAGACCCTGATAACTTCTTTAAAAAACCCTAAAATGCATTAAAAAAATCTTTAAGTCTCCCTAACTCCACCTTAATGCCTCCCAAAAACCCCTTTAAAAATCTTTAAAACACCCTAAAAATCCCTTTAAAACCCACTTAAAATCCTTTACATTCTCTTTAAAATGCTCTTAAAACCCCTAAAATCCAGGGGAACCCCCCTCTTTTTACCCCCCAAATTCCCTCAATCTCTGTGGACCAGTGGGAAAACACAATATTCTAGAAAACCAAAAGCACATATTTTTATTCAAAACCCCACAAAAATCCCCATAAATCAATGAAAAAAGGGGGAAAAAAGCATCCCAGTTTTTTTTAATTTCCCCCTTTTTTTCTCTCCCGAATCTGACACGACCTTAAATTCCTCACAATAAATATACAAAAATAGAATAAATTAGGTTAAAAAATACAAGGCAACACTGGTAGATCAGCATTAAAGGGGAACAAAACCACCCAAAACCCCAGTGGGAGAGGAATAAATAGGGAAGAAAAAAAAGCAAAAATAAATCAGTTTTGGGACTGAGCCCTTTTCTTTCTTGAAATGTGGGGGGAAAATAATAAGAAAAATCCCTCCTCCAGCTCCAAAAGAGCTTGAAATTCCATTTTTTTTAGTGGGGAGGGCAGGGGCAGCACCTGTTTTGTCCCCAGGCACAGGGACAATATCAATAATAACACTATAAAAAAACCCTTAATAATTACAGGAATAATAAATAAACCCCTCAGGGAGGAGGGGGGGTCTTCATGTGGTGTTTTGGGGTGTTTGGGGTCAGCCTGGGGCCCCCCCAGCTGCTGCCTGCTCCTGCAGCCCCAGCAGGCTGTAGGTGATGCGCTTCTGGTGCCCCGGCAGCCGCACCCCGATCCGCTTGATGTCCCTGGGAAAACGGGAAAATGGGATTGGGAATCAGGATTGGTGGAGCCAAGAGCCTGGAATGGGGCTGGGAGGGGCTGGACCTAGCGACAGCCACAGCCTGGGTTTGGGGGATCCCCAAGGGCAGCATTCTCAGGGCATGGATGGATGTGTGGGTGGATGTGGCTCATCCCAGGAGATAGAGGGACATGGCTCAGCCCAGGAGATGAACAGACATGGCTTATCTTGAGGGATGGATGGACATGGCTCATCCCAAGGGATAGACAAACTGACATGGTTCATCCCAAGGGATAGACAGACCTACATGGCTTCTCCCAAGGGATGCACGGACAGGCATAACTCATCATGGGGGATGGACAGATATAGCTCATCCCAAGGGACGGACGGACACGGCTCATCCCAAGGGATGGATGGACGGACACGGCTCATCCCGGCCTCTCTGGCCAAGGAACATCTAATTTTATCCCATCCCTTGGGTCACCAAGGCCACAGAAGTGGTTTCCGTTCCCAGCACATTCCTGTCCCACGGGAGATGGAGGGGAGGGTATGGGGACAGTGTGGGGACACATCCTGGGGACAGCACAGGAACGGTGTGAGGACAGTATGGGAATATCAAGGGGACAGAGACTCACTCGCTGGTCATCTGCAGGACCTTCTCGATGGTGCTGTAGCCCGAGGCCATGAACGTCTCGGTGTACTGGGGCATCCGGATGGACTCCAGCCACTCCGGCACGGAGCGGAATGGGACACCCTCGGAGCCGCTGGTGCTGGGCAAGCGGATGGACACCCTGTGGAGACAGATGGAAAAATGAGGCAAAAATAGAAAGATGCAAAAAAGAAAAGAGGGTGCAGAAATGTGAGGGTGGAAAAATGATGTGAAAACAAAAGGGCGTAAAAAATGATGCGGAAAGAAAAAGATGCAAAAAATGGTGCGGGAACGGAGAGGTACAAAAATGGGGAAGGAATGAAAGGGTGGCAAAAAAAGATGCAAAAATGGAAGGGTGGAAAAATAACACAGGGTTGAAAAGATGCAAAAAGTAATGTAAAAAAAGATGAGAAATTGTGCAGAAATGGAAAGGTGAAAAAAAAAATGCAAAAAACTGGAAGGATGCAAAAATAGCACAGAAATGAAATGCCGCAAAAAATTGTGAGAAAGTGGAAGGTTAAAACAACGATGCAGAAATGGAAGGATGCGAGAAATGATGTGAAAATGGAAGGATGGAAAAGCAATGCAGAAATGGGAAGATAAAAAAAAAAAGCAAAAATGAGATGATGAAATGATGATGCAGAAAATGAAACAATGCAAAAGGTGGAAATGTGAAAATACCAAAAAATGATGCAGAAATGGAGATGCCAAAAGCAATGTGAGAGTGCAGAGATGAAAACCCAACCCAAAACAGCACCACAAGAGTGCAAATATGATGCATGAAATGCGAAGGTAAAAACAAAATGATGCAAAGAATGATAGACGACACAAAGATATGCAAGAACCGCAGAATCCCAGAATGGTTTGGGTTGGAAGGGACCTTAAAACCCATCCTGTTGCACCCCTGCCACGGCAGGGACGCCTTCCACTGTCTCAGGGTGCTCCAAGCCCTGTCCAATCTGTCCTTGGACACTTCCAGGGATCCAGGGGCAACCACAGCTTCTCTGGGCAACTGCCCTCTCCCCCTCTCTTTGTGCCCCCCACCCCGTTCTGGTGCTCTGCACACTCACCGGGGGTCGAAATCCGCCAGCGCCTTGAGGGACTCGGGGGCTCGGATGAGTTTGTCGAGGATGCTGACGATGTCGGCGAATTTGGGGCGCCGGCAGCGCTCCTGCTGCCAGCACTGCATCATCAGCTGGTAGATGGCCGAGGGGCAGTCCAGCGGTGCCGGGAGGCGGAAGCCCTCGTTGATGGCCTTCATCACCTATGAGGAGGAGGAGGGTCAGGGATGGTCCTCCCAGAAATGCTGTTCATTCACAGAATCCCAGAAAAGTTTAGGTTGGAAGGACCTTAAAGCTCATCTCATTCCAGCCCTTGCCATGGGCGGGGACACCTTTCACTATGCCAGGTTGATCCCAGCCTTGTCCCACCTGGCCTTGAATGTCTTCCAAAAAACTGGTGATGGTGGAGGGTGGACACTCACCTCATGGTTGGAGAGCTCCCAGTAGGGCCGCTCGCCATAGGACATCACCTCCCACATGACGATGCCGTAGCTCCAGACGTCGCTGGCAGAGGTGAACTTGCGGTAGGAGATGGCTTCGGGTGCTGTCCAACGGATCGGGATCTTCCCGCCCTACACCAACATTGGGGTCAACCCTGCACCCTCAAAAAAACCACCCCCACCATGGCCAACCACCACAACATGGCCAACCGTGATGGAAAATCATCCACTTTGGACAACCACTCCAACACGACCAAGCAGCCCCTCACTTTGGCCAGCCACCCTTCCATGGCCAACCAGCCACCCCTCCATGGCCCCAGTGGCACTCACGCTGGTGGTGTAGGTGGCTTCGGGGTCATCTTCCAGCACCCTTGAGAGCCCGAAATCGGACACTTTGCACACCAGGTTGCTGTTCACCAGGATGTTCCTGGCGGCCAGGTCCCGATGGACGTAATTCATGTTGGCCAAGTACTTCATGCCAGCAGCGATGCCCCTCATCATCCCCACCAGCTGGATGATGCCAAATTCACCCTCTTTTTCCTGGGAAAAGGGGAGAATCCAGCCTGGAATCCACCTGTTGTCCCATCTCCTGTGGTGGGTGTTGGAGGTTCCACCCCCCTGTGGTCATTGCCACCACGTGTCACCTACCCGCAGGAATTTATCCAGCGCCCCATTCTCCATGTACTCCGTAAGGATCATGAAGGGCTTGTCTGCACAAATAAAGAACCCAAAATAGGTAAAAATCCCCAAAAATATCCCTCCAAACACCCAAAAAAAGTCATCCTCCTTAAAATCTCTTAATCTCCCACAAGCCCTCTCAAAATCCTCAAAACTCCCAAATGCCTCATGCCACTCAAAAAAACCCCAACCCCTCAAAAATAAACCCCAACCTCCAAAACCTCAAACCCTCCTAGTTCCCCCAAAAAACCCCAGACTCCCAACTTCCCAAAAATTCACTTCTGTTAAACATTCCTGAAACAACAAAAAGCCTCAACCCCCTTACAGGCCCCAATAAACCCCAACTGCCAAAACCCTGAAATAACTCCCCTAACTCCTACAAAAATCCCCTAAGCATCCCCTAAAACCTCCCAAATAAACCTCGATTCCCTCCTCAAAAAACTCCCCAACCTCATCCCCCCAAAAGACTCAAATCCCCCAAGTTCCCCTTTGCACCATTGCTCAAAACACTCTATTTTTATATCGCTTTCTTTGGGGTGTTTTGCTGGGAAATTGGGGTGTTTTTGGGGAGGGACAACAGGACATAGAGGCCACTCACACTTGGAGACGACACCCTCGAGGCGGATGATGTTGTGGTGGCAGAACTGTCCCATGATGGTGGCCTCGCTCAGGAAGTCCACACGCTGCTTCTCCGTGTACCCCACCTTCAACGTCTTGATGGCCACCGGCACCTCCTTCCTGCCACGCTTCAGAGTGCCCTTGTACACCTCCCCAAATTCACCTGCTCCGGAAAAAGTGGGACAGCCTTAACTCCCCTGCCCCACCCCAATTTCGGGGTGTCTCTGGGGGGACACAGCCACACACCAGCGCCGATGACCTTCTGGCGGGTGATGAAGGATGGAGGGATCTCAGTGGTGAACTTGAGCATGGCTTGGTTGGGGTCTTCATAGGTGTGGGGGTCAACGTAGGTCTTGAGGGGCTTCAGCTGATCTGGGGGTGTCAAGGAGCAGGGTCAGCATCCCTGTCACACCCTGCCCATTGTCCCCAATGTCCCATGGCTCACCCGACTTGGAGAAGTAGACGTCCTCAGCAGATTGGTGTGGCCGTGACCTCCTCCTCCTGCAGAAAAACAGCATTTTGTCCCAAAAGTTTATTCCTTGCCCCTATTTGGTGGTGGGACATTTTGGATTTTTTGGGGGGTTGGGGGTGGGTTTGTCCCCTTACCGCCGGAGGACGTAGAGGAGACCAGCCAAGAGCAGGACGACAAAAACGACACCGGCGACGCTGCCAGTGATGACGGCGGCCGATGCCATGGCCTCAGAACCTGTGGGAACTGTCAGGGTAAGCCCTCCACCCCCTGGAGCCCCGAGCCCTCACTCCCGATCCTCCTCAGCCCCTCCTCACCCTCAGGCAGGGTCTCGAACTCGTGCTCGGGGCTGAAGGCTCCGTGGCCATCGGCAGTGAGAGCCTGGACCCGAACCACGTAGGTGGTGGCCGGGGACAGCTTGGGCAGGGTGACAGAGGTGCCCTCGCAGCGCAGCACTGAGTAGCTGTTCTCATCCACCTGGGGACATGGCAGGGTGACATTGGGGTGACATGCAGGAATGGGTGGCATGGGTGGGGCAAAGGGGGAGGTGATGTGGGGGAGGTGACATGGATGGGGCAGGGATGGTGGTGACATGGAGGGAGAGGAGACAGGGATGGGGCAGGGATGGAGGTGATAGGGATAGAGGGATGAACATGGGAGGGACACAGATGGAGACAGGGAATGGAGGTGACACAGATGGGGCAGACAGATGGGGCAGGGATGGGGAGCTGACAGGGATGGGGACAAGGATGGGGGGCTGATGAGGATCAGGGCAAGGATGGAGGTGACACAGATGGAGGTGATAGGTTTGGGGGTGTCAGGCTCTGTCACCTTCTTGCTGTAGGTGACCTCGTACTTCCAGACCCGACTCTGCTGCCGCAGTGGCACTGTCCAGGACAGGACCAGGCTGGTGGCTGTCCGTCCATCCAGGCTCACCGATGTCACCCGGGGGGGCTCTGCAATGGGGACACATCGGGACGTCACTGAGGTGTCCCCGGGAGGGTCAGGGACATCAAGGAGGTGTCCCAGAGGGGATGGGAACATTACAAAGGTGTCCCAGAGGGGACAGGGACACCACAGAAGTGTCCCCACCACGGAGGGGAGGTGTGGGAGCTGCCGGTGTCCCCTCACCCGTCTGGTTGACGCTGATGGTGGCGCTGGCCATGCTGCGCTGGTGGCTGTAGGGGGACACCCCGTTCCGGGCCTCCACCGTGAAGGTGTAGTTGACATGCGGCTCCAGGTCGGTGGCAGTGACTTCTGTCCCTGTGAGCCGCCGGGGGGGCTGTGAGAACCGGACCCCCCCATCGCAGGGCCGGCACTCGCCACTCTCGGGCCAGCACTGCTCGCAGGTGATGCTGTAGGTGACGTCCTCACGGCCACCGGGGTCGGCAGGGGGGGCCCAGTGCAGCCGCACTGCTGCCCCCAACCCCACGGCCGTGACAGCCTGGGGGGGCGAGGGAGGACCTGCAGGGGACACAGGGTGGGGTCAGGGGACAGGGCGGTGTCGTGCCTCGGTGCCCCCCTCTGGAGGTGACTTACGGGTGCAAGGATGCTCCGGGGGGTCCTCGGGGGCCCGGAAAAATCCGTCCTGGCACGGGCAGGTGGCGGCGGCGGCTGGGGCAGGCAGGGTGTGAGGGGGACAGGGCTGGCAGCCCCCGGAGGACACTGCGGCCTTGAAAGTGCCAGGGGTACAAGCTGAGGGAGGACACACAAAGAGACACTGGTGAGATCCCAAATCCTGCTCTCCATCTGTGGGATCAGCACCTGGCAGGTGGTGGGGGAGAACACCCCCTGAGCAACCAGAGAGGAGTTTAGGGGACTTCACCTCATTTTGCAGCTTCTTTATTGTTAGGGAGCTGCCCCTAAACCACCCCTCTCCTGGCTGAACCCTGCTGCACTCACTGCATGAGTGATGCTGCAGCAGAATGATCCAGGATGGGAAATTTTGTGTCCAACATCTCATTTCTCCAACTCAAATGGGGAATTTGAGAGTATTTAGTCTTATTTTGCAGCTTCTACTTTATTGTGACACCCCCAGCCCACCTTTCACCTTGGCTGAACTCTCCCACACTCACGATGTTGGTGATGCTGAAAGATGAGGATCCAGGGCTGGGAATTTTGGAGCCAACACCTCATTTCTCCAACTCCAAATTGGGAATTTTTAGGGCATTTCACCTCATTTTTGCAGCCATTGCCCCACCCTTCTCCCAGCTGAACCCTTCCACACTCGCTGCACTCAAGGCTGAGGATCCATGACTGCAAAATCTGGGTTTGCACCAAGCCAGTCCATCCTCAGATACCCCTCGCCCCCTCAGTTTTCCCCCGGTCCATACCTTGGCAGGTGTCTCCCAGGCTCTGGAAGCCAGCCCGGCACAGGCACTCCCCGATGGGCACGAGCCACTCCCCATCGGCGTTGCAGTGCAGGGCTGGCGCCTGCTCAGCCACCGCCTCGGCCACACACGAGCCCCGCACCTCAGCCAAGGTCTGCGAGTCTGCCCCGGCCACGGTCTCCGGGAACTGCGCCATTCCCCGGACCACGGCCGGGCAGCGCTTGTAGTAGACGCGCACGGAGAGCAGCGCCACGCAGGCACCCAGGTCCTGGAAGGCCAGGTAGAAGCCTTTCCTCTGGAGCGGTCCCACTGACCGCACCTCCATGTTGAGCTTCACGTTGCGGGCGGCGAAATCCTCCTGGACGGTGATCTCGTCCGGAGCGATGGTGTCAATCTTCCTGAACTGCCGCTTCTGGAAGTTGGTGCCGTAATCCACGTCGGACTCGGCGTAGTACAGGTTGAAGGTCTCCTTGCAGGAGCCGCCGCCGGCCGTGGGGAAGCTGTTGCAGTCACGCACAGTGAACTGCAGCTCGATGAAGATGCGCTGGGCCACCCCGCGGTAGATCCAGTTGGTGCGGAGCCAGTTCTCCTGCTCGCCCTCCAGGACGTTGCACACAGAGTACATGTAGATCAGGGAGTCGTTGAGGACGTTCTGCAGCTGGTCCCACTGCGCCCCGGAGACAGAAACGGGGCTATGGGGGGGAACTGAGGTACGGCCCCTCATCCTCAGGGACGGGCTTGTCCTCATCTCCTTCCCCCTGTCCCCATCCCCATGGAGGTCCCCAGACACATCCCACAGGTCTCCGACCCCATGGATGTCCTCACGTCCATCCCCATGGGTGTTCCTGTTCCCGTGGAGGGCCTCAACCCAATTCCAGTGGAGGTTTCCAACCCCATGGGTGTCCCTGTCCCCATGCCCATGGAGGTCCTCGTGCCTGTAGGATGTTCCTGTGGAAGACCCTCCCCATGGATGCTCCTGCCCCCATTCCCATGGATGCCTCCAGGCCCATCCCCATGGAGGTCCCCATTTGTCATCCCCATGGATGTCCTCATCCCCATTCCTGTGAAGGTCCCCAAAGATGTACTTGTCCTCCATTCTCCATGGAGAGGTCCCTATTCCCCAACCCAGTGCTGGCCAGTGGGGCCAGATGCCGGATCTGTGGGTGCTCACCCCTTTTCCATAGGGATGGGTGAGCCAGCCCAGCTCCCCATGCGCCTTGGCGAAGTCCAGCAACACCACTGTGGGAGAGGAGAGAGGACAGGAACATCAGGAGATGCCACCAGGATCCAGAACCTGCAGGTGCCACCAATACACCCCTTCGGCCCTTGGATGTCCCCCAGGACCCATGGACGGCTCCATGGAAGTCCCCGGGATGTGCAAACACTCCTGGGATTCAACAGAGGTCCCTGACATTCCTGGATGTCCTGGGCACCCACAGATATCCCTAGGATGCCATCAGGATCCATGGATATCCCTGGGACCTGTGTGTCCATCCTTGAGACCCACAGATATCTCACCAGGATCCATGGATGTGCTTGGGACGATGGATGACCCTGGAACCCAGAGATGCCATTGGGACCCACGGATATCCCTGGAACCCATGTGTATATTCCTGCAACCCACAGATGCCAAGAGGTTCCATGGATGTCCTCAAGATCCCTGTATGCCCCTAGGACCCACCGACCCATCCCATCCCCACAGACGTCCCCAAGAGCCACAAAGGTCCCCAGGACCTCCAAACAATCCCAGGCCGCAGAGATGTCCCTTGGACCCACGGATTCCCCCATTCCCGGCAGATTCCTCTGGAAGAAGCCCCCCGGGGCCGCCCCCAGAGGCGGGGAAGCCGCGGGGCCCGGCGGGACCTGCCCTGGCACGCCGAGGGCGGCGGCCGGATCCAGCGCCGGGAGAGGAAGAGGAGGCCGGGAAGGGAGTGGGAGAGGAGGCCGGGGCGGCACTGGGCCCCCCTCCGGTGAATCACGCCCCAGGAATGTGCCCGGACGCCCGAGTCCCGCGGCGAGCTGGGTCCGGCGGGACGGGCGATGTTCGGGACGGGCGGGCCCCCCCAGCTCCCGCGGCTGAGCGCGGACGAGCTCGTGGCGTGTCCCGAGAGGGTCAAGTCTGGGAGGAACCCCAAAACCTCCCTGGGGGAGGACCCCAAAACCTGCCGGGGGGACACGTCCCCCCCGCGCCGTGCCCGGGGTCAGGAAGGATGCCGGGGCGGATATCCCGGTTTTCCTGAGGCTGGAAATCCCCCCTGCGAGCCTCCGGAGAGCGGAAAGCAGCGGGAGCCGGAGCCGGAGCGGGCGGGGGGTTCCCTGCGGATGCCCCCGGGGGTGGCTCTGGGGACACTCCCGGGGCTGGGGCTGCTCCAGGGGCGCAGCACCCGCGGCAGCTTCCGAGACAGCGCCGGGGCCGCACCCCCGTCCCGGGAGTCACCTGTGCCCCCCGCCAGCGCCACCATCATCATTATCAAATTCTCCGTCGCCTTCGTCACCCGGCCACGGCCGCCACCACCTCCAGCGGCCACCAACTCCAGCACCAACCTCGCCCGCGCCCCCGCGCTCCAGAGCGGCAGCCCCGTCCCATTCCCGGCTGCATCCTCGTCCCTGTCCCCTGCCCTGCCCCGTCCCGCCCCAGTCCTATCCCGATCCCAATCTTTGTCTGAATCCGAATCCCATCCCATTCCCCAAATGAATCCTACCCCCTCCGCTCCCTCTCCTGTCCCCATCCCAATCCCATCTCGATTTTAACCTTAATGAGAATCCCAATCCCAAAACGAATCCCTTCCCATCCTCATCCCAACCTCGTCCCCTCCTCAATCTCAATCTGAACCCCAATCATAATCCCAAAGTGGATCTCATCCCAATCCTGCTCCATTCCCTCCTCTTTAACCCCCTCCCCACCTCAGCTCACTCCAAATCCCATCGGATCTCACCCTTTCCAAGCAATCCCCACTAAATCCCCAAATCTCACCACTCTCCCACCACTTTCTCTTNNNNCTTTCCCTTCCCCCCCCCCCCTTTTTAAATCCCAAATCCCAATATTCCCTCCTGAGAAGCAGCACTTTGGAAACACACCCCAAATCCCACGGGGTGACCCCCTCTGCTGTCCCCCCAGCACTTCCAAAAGCCTTGCTCTAGGGATTTTACCCCATTTTTAGTTTTTAGGGAGTATTTTCCATCCCAGCCTCTGATTTATTTGCATTTGGGGCTGGATTCTTACACTTTACCCTCGAAAAATGACGGATTAAAGCCGTCAGACAGAATTTAAAGGAATTTAATATTTTAAAAACTCAGTGTATACAAAAAAAAAATGACTTTCCCCCTTTTCTTTTTTGCCCAACTCTCCCAAACAAAGCCCCAAAATCAATGGGGGAAGGGTTGCGAGGTGGAGGCCGAGACGCTGCTTGTTTTTTCCCAGCAATTTTTTGGGATTTTCCTGACATTGTTTTCCAGCTCTCCGGCCGGATCCTACCCGGCCCTGCACCACCCATGGGAAACGCTCCATTTTAAGGTGATTTTCCCCTTTTAGGGGGGTTTATTTTTTAATTCCCCCCACCCTCATCCCTCTGCCAGCCTTTTTTGGGGACCCTCGGCAGGATCCGGCCCCGGCGCATCAATCGGACGCTCGGCATGGGAAAAGCTACCCTAGACTCTCGGGTTTCCTCTTATTTTAGCTTTTTTTCTCCCCATTTAAAATTTTTTCTCCTCTGTTTTAGTTATCTCCCTATTTTAGCTTCCTCTCCTGTGTCTTTAACCCCCCCCCTTTTTATCCCCCTCCCCTTACTTTAACTTTCGCCCCTTACTTTAACTTTTCCCCTTTTAGTGTAAACTTCTCCACCTTCACTTCAACTTTTCCTCTAATTTTAACTTTTTTCCCCCCAAAACGCGCTCCGGCACCTGCCGATTCCCCACCATACCCCAGACTCCGGGGGGGAAGGGGGAAACCCACATCACGCTTTCCTCTCAGAGCTCTCCCCACACTCCCCAACTCCTCAGCTCCCCCGAAACCACCCGAATTTACCCCAAAACCACTCCGCCCTTGGAGGTGCCCACAATAAAGTAGTTTTGGGGTGCTCCCACCCCCCAAAAGAAGTGGGGGACTCACCTTCCTCGGCGGCCAGGGGGCTGAGGGCGCTGAGGAGGAGGAGGGTGAGGGCCGGGGGGGTGCCC
>VZRX01006110.1:0-74291 GCA_013398075.1 Notiomystis cincta
AGCAGCCTCAAAGTCACAGGCACAGGTCCGTGTAGGGGAATGTAACTACCCTGATATCTATGCAGAAGTAGCACAGGGAGGCACAATCAGTCCAGGAAGCTCCTGTAAAGCACTGAGGACAACTTCCTGACAGAGTTACATGGAGGATCCCATGAGGAAGGGTGTGCTGGTTACCCCATAGTGACAAACAGGGAAGGCCTTGACAGAGATGTGGAGGTTCAGGGGCTGCCTTGGCCACAGTGACCATGGGATTGTGGAGTCCAGCACTGGACAAGAAGGAAGCAGGCAGCAAGATTGGAACCACGGATTTCAGGACAGCCAACTTTAGCCTCTCTAGGGATCTTCTTGGATGAATCCTATAGGAACGAGTGCTGAGGGAAGAGGGATCCAAGGGAGCTGGTTGATATTCAAGGATGACTTCCTCCAGGCTCAAGAAGGATGCACCCCAATGAGCAAGAAATCAGAAAGGGCAAGAGACTTTCATGGGTGAAAACAGGATTCCTGTCATTACTCAAGCGTAAGCAGGAAATACACAGAGATGAAAGCAGGGTCAGGCGACCTGGAATGAATATAGGGAGGTTGCCAGAGTAAGCTGGAGTCAAGGCTCCATCACAGAGTTGCTTCAACTAAACAGGATGGCCAATAGCATCTCACATGCCAACCATTTCAGTGTAGCTGGAATCCTACACGGGTTGCAAGTGACCCTTTGTCTTTGGTGAGACATGATAACTCACAATATTCTCCTTCAGTGAGTTGTATAAGTCCAGGTTGTGTAACTCTAAATTTATAAATAGGCTAATGAATCTGTTACCTTTAGAATATAATTCTGAATATTCTTAGGGAAGTTAATCCCCATACACTGAATCTCTCTCAGCTTTAATGAAAAGGAAAATAGCTGACTTCTATACAATGTGCCTTTAACACCTCCTGATGCTGAATACACTGAAACATCAGGAAGGAAAACATGCATTCTGAAGGGCTTCCAGCTCTCTCCTGATTTTTTCATTAAGAGGGAAAAACCTATATCCCTATTGTGGAACTAGGAGAAGATACTCTTCTCATCCCAGTGTAGAATTCTATGCTGTCTCTGCTGGAAAATGACTCTTTTAGTCCTGGAATATTTTGGTGGCATGAAACATCATCTTTATGGAGAACTGCAAAATAAAATGTTTGCAATTCATTGCACCTCACTTAGATACCCAAAAGTTAATTGCCCAACTTTAACCTTTAGCTGTCTTTATAGCCAGTGGTATGAAATGGAGGCCTCCAGAGGACAATTTCATCCTAAGAAAGATGCCTAAGATAGAAAAGATGAATCACCCTTTGAAGGTAGCAATTTCTCTCCATTGACTATAAATGGATCCCTCGGGTGACTTATCTAGATATAACTGTCTGAAAGTTAACTTTTAAATGTCTGGTAGTGAGAGAGCCTGTATACATTCAAGAAATATGCTACACATATGAAAGCAAGAATTTTGTTCAGATGAAGACTTGAAATGACAAGTTTTCTATAAGATTTCAAATTATATTGTCAGGAGCAGCTGTTGACTCCATCAAGGAAACAGTGGTGCCACTTGGAAAAAAAACGCATTCCAGTTGCTATAGTATTTATGGAGCGAGTGAAAGAGGAAAAGAAGAAATGGAGAGAGAAATATTTTCTTGAACAAATGTGGAAGATATTCCTTATCCAAATTATTCAAACAAAAGAAACGTAAACAATTTTTGCATCAGAATAAAAGCTCAGACTTTGGAGCTTCTATTTTCATAGAATTTAAGATTTGGAATTTTTAGTTGCTGTATGCTCACAATGTTCAATTTTTAGGTTTTTTTGTAAGTTCTGTTAGATCCATCTATAGGTTCAATGGAAAGACATGGTAAGTTAAGTAATTTTCCCAAAATTCATGGAGGATGCCTTGAGCACAAGGGTTAGAACTCATGACAGTGAATCCCAGGACCCTTTGTCCTAAAAAACCCTCTTTAAGGGATAGAGGATCTTCCTTGGCAAAACTAAAGGGAAAGAAGAATCAGTAGTTACCACAGCATTATTGGTTTAAAATAATCATTATTTCCAGTATTGCAGAATTTTCTTCCAGTATTTTTCATAATTACAGCCATAGCACTTAGCTCCCAGTAATTTCAGTGGGAGTGAATAAACAGGAGTTAGGAGGCAATGACTCTGCACCTTTGGGCCCTACTCTGATATTTGATCTAATAAAAATTCTTAATTCTTTTCTCTCCAACTTCAAACGACATTATTGAAATTCTAACTCCTGAAAAACGACTATGGATTCACTGTCTTAGGTGACTTTCAGGTATAGACAAGACCAGTAAAATAATCATTAACTTCTTGTTTTTCTCATTCTATCAAAAAGGCACAGATACAAAAACTTTGTGGTTTGGAGACAGAGATATTTGGATTTAGTTTGACTTCCAGTGATTTCTATATTAAACATATTCATTATCCACAAATATCTGTAATTGTGAGAGATTATAGTATCTGTAAGTAATTTGATTTTATTCATGTTAGGCTGTTTTTATATTACAAAAACTGGCAAATGCATTCTTTCTCCAAGACAACATAAAGTATAAGCCTTTTTGCAGCAATCACTTTTAGCTTTTCTGACTTGAGCACTGAAAGTTTCTCAGATGTAGTTGGACTAAGGATGGTTGAAACAATGATATGTACAGATAAACCAAATACAAAGAACATAAATTACTGAGCAGTGCTCACACGGAATAGTCAGTGTCTATTACTTTTCATCATAATAGCTTATAAGTTCCCTCTGTTCTGTTTAATTGTTAGCTGCAAGTATTTAGTTGCAGTGTTTTCTTTTCTGTTTTAATGGGATACCTCATATTGTGAAAAAAATGCCTCTATACCAACTCCTGATATTCATGTTAATTATGCTAAGGGTCACTGTATATGATGTAAATTTATTAAAGGTTATTTGGGGAGAGAGAGAAAGACTGAGTATGTCTTTTCATTTTATAATCTGCCTTTACAGTCCTTTTGTACTCCACTGTGCAGCAATAACTATAATAACCCATCATTACCACAGAATAACCCATAATTTTCATTGTCCTGGTACTTAGTTCTTTGAGATCCATCTTTTGATATTTCTAAACATAACATGTAGGTTTATTTTTACCTGCTAACTGCCCGTGATAAATAATGGGAGGAAGTGGAGGCAGCAAATTCAATTTTCAATTTTTTCAATTCAATTTTATTTTAATGACAGGAAAGGCTCTGTGACTTCTTACTTAGTGTATAATGTCAAAACTGTTAATGCTTATTGCTTAGCTCCTCAATGACTTCAGTCTTCTGAACATAAAAAATAGAACATTTTCACAAATATGGATTGAGCTAAAGAGGGATTTTGTGGTAAAAATCTCTGTAAGGGAGTTTCCAACAGATGTATTTTTGTAAATAGATTAAACTGCAAGCTCTGTCATGCAGGTAAAATATGTTGTATGCATTTCTGGACCCATAGTATCCATTTTAACTTAAAACAGTAAAAACTGCCCCAAACACCAATAGCTCTACCCACGTCTCTCGTGCCTGCCTCATTTGTACACTTGTTATGCACACTTGCATTGTGTGAGATACAAACACACAGGAAAAGAAAAAATATATAAAAAAATTCCCAGCTGTGACTTTAATTGGATTTTGTGTCTGAGATAAAACACAGCAACTGATGTTCACACAACCTCCAGGAGTCTGCAACAATGATTCTCACACCTGTTTAATTACCAGATCAAGTATTTCCGTTCAGAGACATCATTAAGCCATGGCAGAAATTTGGAAATAGATGATCTTCAAGGTCCCTTCCAACCCTAACCTTTCTATGATTCATCCTAAATAAATATTGATATGTATTTATATGCTGATGCATGCACACACATATATATAGCATATATTATATTATTACTACATAGAAACATATAAGAATCCATCATCAAAAACAAAAGATGTATTCAAATCTCTATGTATTAAAAATAGAAGGCTATCAAGTTGCTGCTACTTTTTGTTTGGTGCCTTGAGAAGAGAAATTTAATCCTTCCCCTTACTCCCTTTCAAAAGAGCATTTAGAATATCAGTCTGCATCCTTCCTTCCTACACCCTCACTTTTAACCTACTGGTCCTCTTTCAGCTTAATAGATGGATGGACTCCCAAGGCTGTTAGGTTATTTATATAGGCCTGGTTTCCTTGTCTGTGTTAGGGGAGTATCTCACAATAATGTGCTTTACTCATAAGTTAGACTCTCTGTGGAGTTCCAAAATTATTTGTGATATTGTTAATGGATTTTAAATACATATCTACATATATCTATAGTAGAACATAGATTTGGCATTATCCATTATCCATTATTTCCTTTTCTTCTTTTCTTATGCATCGTAAAAGAAACTGGCTGATAATCAGTGTAACATAATACTAAAATTTAAAAGATTGCATTGCTACTGGTGATCACTGCGTGTACTGTAGCACAGGCTTTCTTAAGTAATGTCATCAACCTTATTCAAAATCAGAGTTTCATTCTATGTTGGGCAAGTAACCATTTAATAAAGAGCCGCATCCTGAGAGCATTTAAAAAACTGAAATATATGTTGGACACTAAAATATACTTTCATAATATCCTCATTTAATTATCCATTAATTCCATCTTCCCCTGTCAAAAATTCAGTTCCAAACAGGTCATTAAAATTCTGTTTAGACTATTTTTTCCCATTTGACATAATTTTGTTTATGGTACCACATCTAGTTTAGTAAATCAAACTCAACTCAACTGTTGTCTCTCTGAAGGCAATTTTTTCTTTCATGAAGAGATCCACATCCAGTACACTTCTTCAAGGTCAAAATGAGCTGGCTGTATCTCAGCTATGCATTGGGAGTGGTCCCTTGCTCCTGCCAATTCCTGAACTAAGCCAATGAATTATTTTATACACTCCTGCTTAGCACAGGTCAAAGGTGTCAGAAGCTATCCAAAAACATGTTGCAGGACATGCATGTTGGCATTCCAGAGGCGTGTAATGATCCCAGGCACCATTTAATTGCCAGTGTACACGAAATTCTTGTGACACAGTGTGTTCCTTAGGAAAGAATGCCTTTATGGGGAATCAGTATTTTATCTCAAATAATGCATTCCAGAAAATGAGCATTTGCATATTTCTGTACAGTTACACAATCTCACCTCTTGATCCTCAGCTGTTCCTTTTTAATGAAAAACAGTTTGCTCCTGTTTTTTCATGCACACATACTAAGCAGAGACACTCTTCTCCAGAACAGTCACAGCCTAATGTCTGGAGAGTAATGACTGAAATCTGGGAAGAGACTTACCTTTAATTTGTAGAAATTTACATGTCAAAACTGGAAGCCTGGGCAAAATGGTTGGACTCCATTACGTTTTCCGTCCTCTAAAATCATATTTGGCAGCTTTGCCTCTTTCTCTGATCCGTGCCTTGTTTCAACATTCATTAAACATTTGAATGGAATTTACATTTCATAATAAATGACTGTGGAGACACTTACTTTATTTGAATTATTACTAGAGAATCACGCCACATCTGAGTAGGAGATTTATCTGAAGATATTTTGCTGCCCTGAGAGACACTAACAAAGTGTTGGTGCTGTTGGACCATAGGACTCCTGCTGTTCAAGTAACTGGCATGTGGATATGAGGAAATGAATGGTGATAGAAATGTTATTTCCACATATTGTTGTGTTGGCATTATTTTTCTCCATATCAAATTGGAATATTTGCCAGCCTGAAATGCCTATAATAATAGTAATAATAGATATAATAATAACAACAACAATAATAACAAATTTTACAGATATTTTATCTTTTGATCTAGAAAGATGCATTCAGACACTTTATTAAGGTCACTGCTGGCAAATTGAACTCAGAAGATTAGGGAAGAAAGAAAACCCACATAATCATGAGAAATCAATTTATACACAATATTCAAACATGACATTTTTGACACACGTAGAAAGACATTTCCTAGATTGAAAAAAAGTAAGGTAATTAAAGTTTGTCTTGTATTCCTTATCATGCAATAAAAAATCTAAAATATTAATAAACCAAGTCAGGGTTAATTTCTTCAAGACATCTCAAGCAATTTAATAAACACTCATGACAGAAGTTTCCCAGAGCTTGAGGACTGTAGCTGATTTTCAATGAAGTATTCAAGTTACCTAGTTAGTGTCGAAAACCTTTTACTTGTCCTTGCAGCCTATTTCTTTCCTTTCAGGCAGTGGAGGAAGGTACTCATGTCTTATTGTGGCACTTTTTCTCCTGGTGAGATCATTCCCATGAGCTTAAATCCAAAATATTTCACTCTTTCAGTTTTTTATCAGATGGAATTTGTTGTCAGCTCTTTACAATACCATGGATGAAGGACATACGTATAGCAAAACTGCATGGACAGTCTACACATGGAAATGTTCTGGGTCAACTCTAGGGACAGGTTGGCATGGAGATGCATGCACATTTTTGTGCTTGCAATTACATCTTTTGGAGAAATCAAAACCTAGTAATTTTTTTTTTTAAAAAGCCGCTTAATTGAACCTTAGTGCCTTATCTCGTAGCAGCAAAATGAAGGCTACATTTGAAATGAGGAGCAAATAACTATGCAGTGCTTTTTGTGGCTGCATTTTTAAAGCTGCAAGATAAGTGTATGTCCAGTAATAATAGTGGTAATCTAGATAATAACTTCTCCTGATTCATAGACTAATCTGATTGTCCACTGAGAGCATTAAAAACATCCTGCCTTCCTCTCATTTGCATCATGGATGTGTGTCCAACTGGCCACTGCTAGAGTCAAGATAGTAGACATCATTAATACTAATGGCCTGATCTGTTGAAGCCAATTCCTCATTTCTATTTATCAGTTGTCTGTGCTTTATAACTTAAAGAGAGAGAAAAATGAAAAGAAAAGAAATTTGACTTAGGTTATCCCCTTTAACATATTTCATCAAAAGAATGGATAAAATATTTATTCATTTACTGTCCTTTACGTTCCCATCAAAGTGAATAGAGAGACATTTAATAAGACATGGAAACATTAAAGAAGCCTTTTATCAAAGTGGATGGGAACCTGTTCAGAACAAACACTTTGGCCTAAGGGAAAGTTTTTGATCTGTGAAGCTTAAACTTAAAACTCTCATATTGGATCATGTGGTCAATTTGCATGAAATAAATGATTTGCTTAAAACTTGTAAAGCTATAAAATAGAACCTGACAAGTCATTAGCAGTAAGTGGTATCATACTGGCATTATGTGCACACTGGTGCAATCATTAGAAAACTGCTGCCACAGCAAAGAACAAGGAAGATAATGGGGCCAGCCTACAATTTGACCTAGAGGAGTTAGATCATTGCCCCATGCTGTAGATACCACACTGCAGATCAAATTATTGACTATCCTTCATCATTACTCATCCATTCAACAATCTGAGCCACTGGCCTTTATCCTCTTTCACACACAAAATTTGTCCAAGTTATAAAAATTATCACTTTTTCCATCTGGAGATAGGTGGTCTACTTTTGGAAAGAGGACAAAAAAAAAATAGAAAGAAGAAAAAAATAGTAAAAAAAGAACGAATGTTTAGTCTAGGGCTTTGATCAAATGTAGAAGAAAGAATAAGACTACCCATTCTTCATTAATTCCTATGTTGTTTTTTGTTTTCATTCTGAACTAGAAATGCAATCGCCCAAGTTTCCATATGTTGACAGAGGTTATGAATATAACTTTTCTATTCTGGTTGGCAATAAAGGTAATCAGCACCTCATTAGTTCAGTTTTGAACTTCAAGAATTTTTTTATTTTTTTCAGAAAAAGTGTTTGGAAAATCATGGTTAAACATCTGGATTCCTGAAGTTTACCTAGCGTTCATTTTAAGGCTGTAGTTATTCTGTGATGAGATTGGTAAATATCCACTTGGGTTTATTCCCAAGACAGGAAATACGTGGAAAATGTTAGATTATTACCATTTATTGCAAAGCACCTTCAATACACTGGTTTTATCAATGTGTTAGCATTTTGTCAGTGTCTCAGGCACATATCAACTTTGAACAGCTCTGTGTGTGATATTTTATACAAATTACTGGATGAATTCAACCACATGCTTGCAAATTATATGCCTGCAATTGTACATATGTTGATGAGATGCAATAACATTAAGACCATGATGCTCAAATCCCACTGCTGTCTTCAAGATGATGTTTTTCTCATGCATTCCCCATGAGTATACACACTTTTGCAAAATGAGAGAGGTAAGTAAGATACTGCAGTTTCCGAGGCCCATTAAAATCTTAATTTCTCTTCTGAGTCTAACATCAAGCATGAAGCATGGCTTTGAGTTTCTGATGTGAAGCTGGAGCTGAGATTTAAGAGTCTGTTTGCATGTGGACACTGCTGCAGCGAATGTATGTTTGTGCATATGACTGAATCAATATTATATCTAACTACTTAAATTTATTTCTCAGGTCACAAAAAATTTCACTTTCCAAATGACAATGACAGGATAGCTACTGAAACTAAATGCCAGTGAAATAACTTAAAAGGAAATAAGGAGACTGCAAATATGTCATAAACCAGAAAATAAGCATAAGTAATTTGCATACACTAAATATATTTGTGAATCTTTGGAGAAATTAAGTGAAAAATGCTTTGTGTAAAGCATGGTATCTGCACATAGCCTAAGACAGTACAGAAAGTCCCAGATGAACACTCTGAGAGAATAGAGGTGTTTCAGTCAGCAGCTGGAATCAGAACCTCATCAGTGTTTACAATGCATGACCTGGTTGGTATTGGCTAATTAAGAATAATCCTTAAGGATGAGAAACATCATAATTTTTACTGGTGTTTCCAGGAGTTCATAATAAGTGGACTTGAGGGAGCAACTGAAGATCATTTGTTTGACAGAAAAAGATAAGACTTTACTGTAGAAGAGTCATCATGAATATGTAATCTTATTTTCATAGTATTATTCTTCTCTTTTGAGTCTAAGAAAGAAAAACCGAACTGAAGCATTTCAGCATAACTTTGAGTCACTTGGACTTCCTTGATTTCATATGTGACTCTTAAAAATAAATTATTTGTTGAGAAACACATTTCCTTCTTATGGTGTCTGAAAGATACTAGCTTTTATGCACAGTGTAATATTTTTAAATGAACAATTCTGAAGGGAGCTCAGCCTCCCAATGACACTGCTCAGCCTGTTGGTGACTACATTTTCTGTGTTTCTTAACTTTTATACTTAGGTGCAGGACATAAGGAGTTCGTGCCACCTCGTCTTCTTCTAGAACACAGTCCAAGAAAGAAACCAGCAGCTATGGAAGGCAAGTTTGAGTTGTTCCACCTTTACTGGGTTCTACTCATTAGCTTGACTGTCTGTTCTAATGGATTTTTGTTTGTTTGTTTGTTTGTTTGTTTGTTTGTTTGTTTGTTTGTTTGTTTGTTTGTTTGTTTTGTTAATATAACCTATATTACAAAAGTGATCACAATACAAGGCCTGGGACAGGAATGACACACTGACACATGCATGACAAGACCTAAATGTTGCTTATAGTAGTCTCACAGATGGCTTGGGGGATTTTCTGAGAGAAACAGATTACAGCATTGAGGCCTAATCTGGAAAATGCTTTGAATGGCGTTCAGCCATAACTTGCTATCTAACTATAAACATTATCAACATTATCCTCTTAATATACTTTGGATTATTCTTTCAGCTATTGTTATTCAGAAATGTTTCTGTTCATTATTTGTAATAATGAACATCATATTTTTGGCTCTGCATTTATCAACCCTATTGCTATTGTTAAAACCACTGAAAGAGAAATACAAAGTCAGATCTTGGGTTCAGAAGATTAAAACATAATCCCTGCAACTGAATTATATTATTTATATTCTGATTATTACAGTAAAGTGGTTGAAGTACTCATTTTAATTTTAAAGTTAACTACATCTGATGACTTAGAACTACAACTGCGACATACGTTCTTGGTCTTTGCACCACACTATTTAATAGTACAAAACACCCAAGTCTTTTTGGGTAATTATGGAGTAGTTTTCATATGATACTTGAGTCCTTCAGTCATACCATGGCACTTGCTGATTTCTCTCATAGAGGTCTTAGTTCTGTGTTACCCAGAAAGCAATTGAGTCTCAGAGAAAAACAGATGGGGTGGCAACAGAATAAGTAACAAGAGCTACAAGATTTCCTGCATCTGAAAACAGAAAATGAGACTTTGGTTTTGCCAGGACCCATGACTGAAACAAAGTGTTACATTAATTAGATATTTCTGTAATGTGATTATTGTGAATCAGAACATTTGGATAAAAATAGTTATGTGACTTATTATCTCTTTTCCCAAAATCTTGTTACCTCAAATTAATATTTCATTTTAAACATGCTGTTTAAAGGGCTATAAAATTGTGGTTATTGTGACACAGTATAGAAATAGACTTGCAGTCTTGCCTATTTTAGGAAAATGTTTGCACCCTGCTTATCAGCAGAAAGAAGACCCTGCAATGTTAAACCTTGTTATCCATCAATTAACCATAATGGAAAAAAGACATAATAGAACAAGGCTGACACATTTGCTGAGTGATAAACTTAATCTTTAAATATAACTGTTATACAAGATGAACTAGCATCAAATTAACATTAGATTCTTAATTTTCAAAATCATGAGGAGCATGCAATTACTGCAATTGCACATAGAAATTACTATTTATGACCAGTTACACATTTGTGTGTTTCATTAGCTCATTTATGCATGCAATTCAGGTAATTGGAGATGTAAATTAGACACCCATTTGGCAAACAAATTTGGGGGAGATTATCTGCTCAGAACCATATAACTAAATTCCCTTTAAGGCTCAAGGCCAGTCACTAGGATCCAATACTTTTCATGCAAGAGATTTGGAGGAAATGAAGAAGGCAGAATTACTTGTAAAACGTTACTAAGAAAAAGCTGTTATGTTGTGCTGTTCTGTGTTTTTCCATATATGAGAAAATATGCCACAGTGCCTTGAGGAACTCTAAACCCTGAAGCTTTACTTCAGTCCTAGGAGGGAAAAAAAGTAATTTATGAGAATATTTGGCAAAATGTCAGAAGGGAAAAAGAGAAATAGGCAGACAAATTTAAATCTTTGAAATAGCTGAAGAGATATCTGCATGTGACTTCTTAGTGCTTAGATATCTTTATGACACCACTAAATATCACTGATCAGGAGAACGGACAGATTGAAAAAAAGATTCTTCTTATAAATATAATTAAAGATAGTATCATAAGTTGTCATAATAGAGAACAAATAGAAGTATTTATAATTAAAACATATACTTTATATAACATCAAAGACTGGATTAGCCTTTGACAGAAGAAACCAGCTCTGAAAAAAGGTAAAACTGTAGGAAGTAACAGAACGTTTATCACACAGAAAATTTATTAAACCAATCTACTTACACACTAGGCTTTCCAACTCAGTGATATTCAGATATTATGTACATAATCATGCAGCTGGTGAAGGCTGAAAGGATCTTACACTTTTTCTAGATTGACATGTCTTCAGTGTCACTCTATTTTGCCTCTGCTGCCTTAGGTAATCTTGGACCATTCTTGTCTTCTGATAAGGTGGTGTATATGTGCCAGATATCTCTAAATTTTTTAGATTATTTGATACCTTCAAATAGAATGCTTTTCCTGGATAGTATCCAATGCCCTGTAGAAAATATGCTCTGTGAATTCTTGAGGCCTTAGAAAAAGAGCATACTGTTATTATGTATTAAATCTCAAACTTTCTCTCATTGTCATTGCCATTTTCTCTTCCTTCAGCTCCACAGCAAATCTTTTGGAAAGGGAGTAATTATTTAAGACAATCCCAATTCATGCACTATATTCTTGTAATAAGCAATAAATTGCATTGAAGTGTGTATATGAGTTAAAATTTTCAAATATCTCCTGGTCAAAAAGCAAAATGTTTTGTACTCATCTGGTCAGAAAGAAAAAGAATACATCATTACTCTCCTACTTTATGGTAGGTTGGCTTGTTTCAGAGATCTTACCTATGAACTTCAATGAAGACTTTGAATTTTCAGATCACTAACAGAAGAGAATAATAAAACAAAACATAGGATCCTGTAACAGTGAACAAGAGAAAGAGGGTAAAGGACTTTGTGAAGATAAAGGCATTGATATTTAACATCTACTTGTATTTCAAGCTTGGAAACCTTGTTTGGTAAACTAGGAAGTAAAAGAACTAATTTTAAGTTCTTTATCTTATCTTTTTCTGGAGCTCTCACAAGTGCTTGGAAGCAGTGCTCTCAGCTTGGCTGACACTGATGCTGCCATGTCAGGACACTGGGGTCACTGGTAATTTGAACAGATTAGTTCTCCATGGCTACCTGAACTTTGACTTTAATACCCTTCCTCTTCCTTGGCTGTAGTCTTCCACACCTTTTTTAACTGTAGATTTCTTTTGTTGTGTTATTCACTGACATCCTAATATTTCTCTATGGTGTACACTGTTTCTCTTTGATTCTCTCTCTTACGCCTTGAATTTTTGCTCAGCTTACACAGCTTTTGCCTTCCTCCATTTCCACATTCACATGAAAAGGACTTTCCTTTCTGATGGTTCCCCCATGCTGACCTCTCTGACATGGCAGGGTAATCCCTCAGGAGGACACTGCAGTTAGACAAGTGTCAAAACTAAGGTCAGAGGCTCAGCTAGTTATCAGTGAAGCTTCATGTTAATTGTTCCAGAATAGCACATCTTTGCCTTCTCACAAGATCACAACACCTTTGTGAGAAGCCTGTATCAAAATCCTTCTCTTGGTGGAAAGAATCTTAGTGCATATAATATATAATCTCAAACAGACATATGCTTTTTGCCACTTTGAAGATCACTGTAACACAAAAACCATTTGAACAGCCTTGTATCTGACTGATTTTCCAAGTTATATTGTCCTAAAAATATGTTCCTGTATCTTTGACTGGGAGAGCACTTATCAGGGAAGAGTCATCAACATAACCATTCTGATCTGTTAACGAATTGTGATGAGCTCTGAAATATCCTCCTTCTTTGACTGAAGTATATTGGCTGTTCCTTGCCATCTTGATGATATCTGTGATATTAAGTGAGGCAAAAAAGAAGAAGAAAAAAAAAAAAATCTCTGTAACATCTTCAGAGCATCTATGAGGAAAAAAGTCTTTTCTCTAGGTCACTGAATCCTCTAATTACAAATTTTGCAGAATGCAATAAAGTGAGTTGCTGTGAAATGTGTTTAACTTCCCCCAAAACTCCTGTGGAGGCCAAATTGGCAGCTGCATCTATGTTGCTATATAGAATGTACACTATCTGACTGTCTTAAGAAGAATTTCTTGTCTATACTTCTGTTCATGAATATAACATTAGGGGATATAACCAAGAATATCTAAATTACTAAAGTCAATACAAATTTTGACAAAGCTCTCTTGATGTACAGGAGTGTATAAATCTTGTACAAATCAATCTGCTTCTGTACAGTCTGTCAATGTCTGCCTTCTCTTCTGTACACAGATTGTTCTATTAAAAAACTCGGTTTTCCTTCTATGCTATGGAATCAATTACCCTTAAAAAATCCTTTCGGTGAGAGACTGTGACTCAAGACACAACAGAAATCTTTAAAAAAGACACAACTTTGAAATTTTTCTCATCGTTTAGAATATTCTTAATAATACTGACATGAGTTTTGGATGGAAATCCAATTTTCTTGTAAATTTTAATCTAAGAAAGAATAAAAATAGGAAAAAATAAGAATATTCCTATTAGAAATATCATAATACAACATGTGAGATTTAACCTAACTTAATAGATGAACCATTTAGTTAGCATTATTGAGTATATATATGTATATACAGCATAACAAGATTTTTGAGAAATATAGGCCTTATATCTCCATGAGTCTGTACTGAAGACAGTAAAACCTTTGAAATGTGAACAAAGCTTCAAAGTGAGTTATTTAATTATTTAAATTAGGTATTTAGGCAGTAAATTCTAATGATTTAGCAATGATGAAAAAAACCTAAATCTTCTCTGTTTCAGAAAGCCCTTGACATTTTCCTTAATGACACGAGGCTCTTCTGTACTACTTTTTATTCTATCATGAAATACAAAAAGTTAAACAGACATTAGAGAATTACTAAAGTGTGAGAAAAAATATGTATAAAAATATGTATAAAATGTTTATATTTTGATTAGACAGATTATGTTTTCTCATAATTTATAATAATGATACAATTTAAAATATTAGAGTATGTGTTTGAAATAAATATTCACCAAATTCTACCCAATAAAACACAAACAAATAGCTTTGGAGATTATTTTAACTTTTCATAGTGTTTTCTAATGTTATGGAAAAGCAATAGTCTTTCGTAAATGCTGCACCTGCAAATGGAAAATACTTACTGGGATTAAGATTCTCTGGGCTTTCAAAGGCAGAACTTTCATATTTCTTTGGAAAGAAAAAGGAAATTCTTACAAAAGAGATCCTGCATAACCTGGTCATCCCATTATTAAAGTTCAGACATTCTTGCTCAAAAGCATGCCCCATAAAGAGCATCAGCAAAACCTTTCCCATCACTGGCAACACATTTGGTGCTGACATTGATTCCTGTTGTCCAGTAGGAAGGTCAGTCAAAAAGAGAGTGGAGGCTAGCCCTGCTGCCTTACCTGTGTTGGTTTGGCTCTCACTAGTAAAGGTTGCACCATAAAAAATCAGAGCTTCCCTGGGAATTTAAGTACTCATCATAATCATATTTGCATCACATTTGCCACTAACCATTGTCCAATGGAGCTCCTGTTGCTGGTCTTGTTACAGAAGTTGGTCTGGCTTCTTTTTTACCTGGTGTGCCTACTCTGGCTTCATCACACTTGTATTTTTATTCCTTTGCTCCATACTGTGCTGTTTAGTGAGGGCAACATATGGCTCATGCTATTAACAAAGAGTTCTGGTGCTTAATGCAACAGAGCCATGAGAAACGAGCCTATAATCACTGCAGGAAGAAGCAAGAAACATTTATGTAGGTCACATGAAAGAATTAGGAATTTCCAGCATGATATTTCGATTGCATAGATTCTGCAGACCTCAAAAATATCTCCATAAGCAATCTTCACAGCTGCCAAATAATGTTTCGGAATGGGACTCGAAAACAGTGAAGCAGTTTCAAAAAATCAAAGTTGAGTTGGAGAGATCATCTAGGCCTTCAGGATATGCTATATCCCCAGTGATCTGCGTGCCCCAAAAGTCTTTGACTTGCCTAATGTGAAAAGAAATTTTATTTCATTACTCTGCAGAAACAAAAGATGGTGTCATTTAAACCAGAACTTTGCAAATAAATGCACTTCATTTCGGCCTAAGCGCTCACCTGTGAGTTAGAGAGCATGTGTGTGCATGTGTGCGTGCATGTATATGTGTTTGTGTGTGAACTGAAGCAATTCTAAGAACTCTAGGAACTTTAGATTAATAGTATTTAGTTTTCTTTGGTCTTTCTTGGCCTTTCCGTAATATGGCTGAATCAAGACAGAAGTATTTCTCATAGAGAAAGTAATTGGACCAACAAGGACTCTCTTATCCCAGAAAGATTCTTTTTTTCAAAGAGACTAAGGTCCATTTTACTTGAAATTTAGATTTAATCTTACAAGTATGAGCTTGAATGACATCCTAAACTAAGCAGAAATATCTCCTTGCATTGTTTATTCATTTCTCCAAAAGTTTTGTAACATTTAGGGGATCCTATTTTGTGAATGGGTGTTAAATTGTTTGAATCAGAAGAGCAAGGGGCCAATCATTGTCAATCTCTAAGCAACAGGCCAAGGGGAAAGAAAAGAAATATCATCAAAAACTGAAATGCAATGAGTTATTTTAATATTTAAAAGGATATCCAACTCCCACTGAAATCAATAGCAAAACTTCTTTTGAGTTCAGCAGGGAAAGGATTTCAGTCACCAAGTAAAACAAAGAGCAACTGTAATCCCTTCAAAATTAATAAGGAAATAATTTTTTTAAAATACAACTTGTGTTTGTTTTGAACGGTCTTTTAAAAATATGCCAATGACAGATTAAGGTGTACAGAGCTGCTTGGAGAAAAATGAAATGAAATTTTATCTGGAATGAAGTCACTGTGTTCAGTCTGAATTATGGTTTCTCAGGAAAAGCTGAATTAATGTTTGTTTTATTCTGTTTTGTATGTCAGTGAGTATACATGTGTCTCTACTGCTTCTGAGTTCTGCCAGGGAATCTGTAGGCAAGAAAAGCTGTTGTAGCATTTCACAAAGTCAGGCAATAAATATCCAAAGTCTCTCATAGGAGCTTTCCTCCGGAGATTTCCTGACAACAGAGTTTTAGATAAAAGCAGATAAGCCCTGTATGAGTATCTGAACTTTAGAAAGCTACTGTGAACCAAAACATCTCCAAGCTTCTGGCATTCAGTCCCACTAGTCAGTGTTTGCTATGTGCGTGCCTCTCCACCAGAAGGAATCTGTGGCTATATTTTGCTTCCCTGCTTACCTCCATTTCTGAGACAGGATGGGATGAGCTGACAATTCCTTCCAGAATCAGACTCTCCATAAGAACATGGACCTTCTGGAGCAATGTGGTAAAGAAGCTCTAAGAGCACCTTCTTCTCCCAGCTCCTGTGCAGCATTCCTGTGACACTGTGCCCCGTAACTCATGTGCATCCCTAAATTTAGATTCCAGTCAGCACTGGCAGAGTAGCACACTGGTCTTACCAGGCCTGATTTCAAGTGCTGCGTTGTTAGCATGCTTCTGTTATCTCCCCTCCCACCATTGTCCAAGAATTAGCTCCTCTCCAATGAGAATGACACAAAGACATTGGCAAGATGGGTAGAGGAAATTCAGATTGAAACACCCCTTTCTTGGTCTTTGTTAAATCTTACTTGGATTTTCACTGGCCTCAGTCCTTCATCCCTTATTAAAAAATAAATAATTCCATCTCAGAGAGTTTCTTTGCTTCAAGGGCTGTTCTGTTCAATCCAGCCACTTCCTAAGAAATTTATTCCATGCTGCTTCTTTTTATTTTTCACCCAGGAATAATTTTTTACCTGAATATCCCATTCAGTAGTACCTCACTGCTTCTATTCACAATACTCATATTCGCTGGACTCCTTCTTATACTACATAAAGCACAACTTCTGCATAGAGTCTATGGAAAAATAACTTAACTAAATGAAAATTCCACTGCTGGCCTTGCTGACTGATTCTGTACTCTTCCAGCTGCATATATCCCTATTTAATTCTTGTAAATGTATTGCAGGCTTTTAAAGGTGAAATCTTTTTGTACTCGTACATCTTATACTCTCTGTGAAATGTGGCTCAGGACTAGTGCTACTCGTGGAAAAAATACAGTTAATTACATTATCAAGAAACAGCAGCAATAACAATAGATTTTCCAATAGTTAATTGTGCATGAATTTCATATTGTGGTCAATGCCGAATTCTCAAAAGCACCTGGTGTTTCCTTGTGTAAGCCACAATTTGTGCATGTTATGATCCCTCTTTATGCAGTTGATCCATGGCCCTTTCTAGTTCTGTAACTGTTCCTAGCTAAAAAAAAAATTCAATTAACAGATGGGATTCACATTTTTCAGTGCAAAAGACCTGCCTAAGTTCCAATTTAATTATTTGCTCTGCCTCTTAATTTAGCTGTGTACATATATGCAGAAAGCCCACTACATTTACTGCTTCAGAAATTACAAGTTTTCCTGGTGTTAAATATGCACTTAATATGCAACATTCTAAATGTGAGCTGCTCAAATTGAGAGGAAATAAATTTATTCAAGAAATGGGATTACTTCCTTAAGTCAGAAATAGCTCTCTCTGTAATACCCATTTACCAAGTCCATCGTTCTCATTTACACAAATTTCTCTCAGTGGTGGCTGTGAGGGACATCAGCAGGGCTGGATGCAGCTGAGATGTGAATGGAAGCTCAGTGACTGTTTTCCTGACCAAGGGTGCATTAGGCAGCATATTTGGCAAATAGGGGCCACAGTCCTTTAATACTTCTATGTAATCATCCCCCAGAAATTTCATAGCAAATATAGACATCTCAAAGCTGCCTGGACACTGAATAATGCAACTTGAGAGCTTGATGGAAGAAAATTATGTCAGTGGGATTAATTGGTGGAATGACTTGGCAGTGAAGATTCTGCAGCCAGGGATGTCATCATCTTTGCTTGGGTTATTGGCAGTAAAAGTTCCTGCCACTTCCGGTACATCTTCCATAGAAAGCTTCACTTCTCAAAGGCCCATGCCTCAGCCTGGGGCTTTCAAGACACGTATGGCTCTGAACCTTGCTATGCAACTTAAGGCAGATTTCATGTTTTTTTCTGGGCCCCAGAGGCATGCAAAATGCTACAAGTTCAAAGGCAGAAATGGTCTCAGATTAGAGAGAATCCTGTTGTAAGTACCTTGGGCTAACAAATTATTCTCATGCATCACCTAGTACCAGAAATGTAAGAAAGCACAAAAATCAACCTAACTCACCAGAACTGAGACATTCAGAAAAAAAATGGACATTGCAGAAGTCCCAGCAGCACTTCAGCCTGTAGTTACTACAAGTAAAGTCTCATGGAAGGAAGACAGAAGGAAACTCCTGTCAGTAAAGGACATATTTAGTATGTTAAACAGTTTTGATTAATTCAGACAGAGTAAGCAAATAATTAAACTACATTTTAGAAACCAGAGGAGATCTACATCACATGTGGAAATAATCCACTGAGGAGTCATGGGTGGCAGAGGAAAGTGGAGCTGTGGAACCGCTTGTGAGAAATCTGAAGCTGAAGAGACTTCCATTTCGATGGGACATGCACAGTGCCTGGCACAAGTGTCGGGAACAGCATGTCAGGGAGAGAGAGAGAATAACAAGAATATTTAAATATACAAGAATTGGAAGTTCCAAACAAGTTAGTGGAGGATGAGCATTACTCTGACACCCTACACATACCTAAGAAACCTGAGTATCACAGAGCACACTCACGACACAGAGGAACTTGTAGTTTGAAGTGCAGCGTGCTCAGGGTTTCAGCAGGAAGAATTAAGCACACAAAACTCAGAGAAACATTCTATAGAGCCCATGTGAGGATTTTCTGAAGACAATAACAGGGGAAACACATTGAACAAATCTGTTTAAAACAAGAAAGAAGTGGAGCACATCTATATTATGCTTAATGTTAAAACCAATTGTCAGAAAATCAGCAGGAGGAGATCCTGAATATTTATAAATAACTGGCTTCATGATAGGGGAAACAACTTTATTTATGAAATCAACATGGACAGACCATGGAATTCAGGTACTCTATAAACCCAGCAATTTTTCAATTTTTCAAAATCAAACACACATATTTCTTTTGGTCAAGGTAAAATGCTGTACAAATTTTAATATTTTTTTTCTCTTTTGTATATATATTTTCCATACAGAAGAAAAGTCTACTATGGTACCTAAAGAAGTGAAAAGTAAGTCTGGGTTTTTTTAAATTTATTTTTCCTTTATCTTCATGTTAGTTCTATGCAAAGGACTGAAGTATATTTACTTCTTGGATTTGAAAATATTCCTATACCTTAAATATTTTTCAGTTAAAGAAAAGACTCTTGCTTAAAGTCTTATGGTTCTATCTTTTGCAAGATAATAAATCTTGGTTTCTTATCTACATGTAACAGTAAAACATCACAAAAAGTTATAGTTTCACTGATTATAGCAATACCCAAAGTCATGCAGCACAAACTGAAGGTAACAAATTTGGCTTTTTATGGCTGAGCAATTTAAGAAGCACTTAGATTAGTTATTCTTGTATGCTTGTATTCTTTCCTAACAAAGAGAGGATTCATTTCCCAAAGGAAAATAAGAATTATAACTTTCTCATATCCTCTACTGAACTCTCAATTTTCTAATTCAAAACATTAATGAAATAAGTAATTAAATTGTTGTAGCTTGTTTTAAAAAAGGAAAAAAATATTCTTCTTGTTTCTGCTGTTGCCCAAATAACTGCCAAAATAGAGTCAGATGCTTTTGAAATGATGCCATGTTGTTTTGTAGATGATGCTTTAACAACTCTTCATGAATAACAGAAGTCCTGTAATGGCAGTTTCAAAGATTCAATTCATAAAAGATGTTATAAAGATGTATTGTATATGCAGGCTTTTCATGGCATTCTACACTTGTTCCTGAGTACCACGTGCAAGTTTTGCTGTCATTCAGTCAGGTTTTACAAAAGAAGCAGAACAGGTGCATGGCTATTGAGTCACCACAATAAACCCTTAGTTACACCAGGTTGATGGGCATAATTTCCTGAATTAGTACTCAAGTAATAATCTGGTGTGCATGATTGTTCCAGTTTTATCCTTAGGACCCCATTCACTTTCTGAGTATTAAGTTATATTTCTGAGCTGCTGGTAGTAAGTGACCAGTTTATCAAATCTTGAACATATTGCACTTAGTGGACTCCTCATCCCAAATCTATAAATACATACATATATATATACACATATGTAAATATATACATACATACGTGTTTCTTTGTGTGTTTCTATGTAAAAGTCTCCAGCTGAAATACAATTTCTATTTTTAGAGAGAAAAGAGGAGAAGAAAAAGAGTGATGAAAAGAAGATTACGACTGAAACTAAGATGAAAGGTATGGTTTGGAAACGTGTCTTACTGGCCTCGTTCAGCTTTTACTCACACTTCTGGCTCATTTCCCATTGTTTTCTCTTAGGTTAATCCTATGCTTCTGGCTGTATTGTCCTTCTCTTAGTTGCTTAGTCATTATCTGCATGTATCCACTTCTTCAGTGTCTAAAGTGTTCAGCATCCAATATTTCCTAAACTCATTTTCTGACAAATTAAATGTCCTGTTTGGTGGACATCTGTGGGCTTTTTAAACAATTTAATGGAGGCCATATATAACAGGACATATTTATACTGCAATACACAAAACTCATGGAAGATATCACTTAATTCATGGTACATCAGTTTCTGAAGGTTGGGTAGACCTATTTGTTTTATAGAATCACAATTGAAACTTACAGTGACCAAACTGCAAAGTCATGATATCCATCTAAATAATATTTCTATCATGCATTCCCAGAAAGCAGCTAAAATCCACCAAGGTATTGCTTCATGCTAAATATTTAAGTCATTCATTATTTGTTAATGATCTCATTGCTACTGGAACTTAAGCTAAAAGGTGCCACATTCATGCACTGATGATTTTTACCAAACTTTTGATGAATTATTAAGGGTTCAAATCATCCATAGTTGATGCATACTGATTAATTTTCATTTTCAGTTGATTGCTCTGTGACTAGTTGGGTGCAAGTTCTATAAGGGAATTATCTGAACTCCCAAATAAGTCACATTTTTTCAGTATATGCCCACCAGGACTTGGTTGACTGCATATTTGAGTGTATGATTCAGAGCTCTAGCACATCAAATTACTCTCTTTAATTAAATCTTAGAAAAAACAGGAAAAAAGGAGAAAGCTCATGAGAAGACAGCTGTCCCTGAAATTAAAAAAGCAGGTAAGAAATTGAACTCTGACTTTCTCTGCAGTGATATCTGACTCTTTAGTGTAAGCACTTTCAAGTTTTAAGCATTTGAGAAAGGGTGTATGTAGTTCATTACCATTCAAAAATCCAAGTGGAGATTTAGATAGATAGATACAAATGATGTATCACTATATATATATATATATGTGCAAAGTGTATGATATGATATATGATATGATATTATGTGATATGATTATATACATATCTGTAGATATAATACATATAATTTTCTGTTCTACAATCTTGTGACTTTGACATATGTGTTAGAAACACTGCTTTCACTCATACACTAAATCTATCAAGAACATAACTCATTTCAAAGGCTACATGGCAAAGACTGAATGGAAAGCATATATTTTTCCATTAGCTAGTTTACAAATACAGATAATTTTAAACAAAAACATTACCATATCAAACCACTAAGTCGGGGAGAATATAGATGGTTATCTTCCTGAATTTTAATTCATGCCCAGAAAAGTATTTTTTAATAGTGGATATCCTAAACCTAATTTATTGTTTCATGCCTAAAAAATATATATATTTCAATAAGATTAGAAATTAACAATTGTGTCTTTTCTACACTAAAAATGCTGTAATCTTTCTTCTCCATTATTTCAAATCCCAAAATTTACAAGAATGTTTAATGCAGAAATGCAAAAGTGTCTCCAGGAAATTGACCCACCCTGCAAAACTGTCTCATTAAAATCAAGGAGAAACAAATTGCTCAGTCTAGTGGTTGGTCACCATCTCAATACCTAGAAGCACTGATTCCAACTGATGCTTTATCTGTCACTTTCTATATAACCTCCTAAAAGCCCTCAAGTACTCAAATTAATCTTTCTGTAGATTAGTGTGATGCCTAAAGCCATGAAGAAAGGTTCAAAATAGGATGTAAATATTTTGGGCTACATTTAGTATGTCCTCAAGGCAACCCCTGTGCTCTGTTTTCTAATTATTTAGATCTGTTGAATGTTATCAAGAGCTGAAAGGATCTATACCCCATTGTTTACTAATATTGTGGGTTACATATGCAAATTTCAATAAGCAACTGGTTTCTTTGTCACTGAATCATATGTGGCCTGCATAAGCTTTCCTATTCCAGTATTTATGGATGGGAAAAAAATAGTAATTTATGTTGGCAAAATATACAAATACAGAGATTACTTCAGACAACTATCCTGGTAGCCCCATATTTAAATATGTCTTTTATAGTAGGGAGTTGTATACACTGGGGAAGGGATGGGCATGAAAGAGAATATCCTTTTCCTAGTTAAGTTGCATATTTTAATGTATAAACACAGATTTTAAAAGAACATAAGCTAACAATTCAAATATCTTTTGTACTTTTATTCTGGTTCTAAGCTTGTATTTCTCTTGAGAATACAGAATTGTAAAAGATTACATTTTATGGCAGAGCTGCAGCATAAAGTTATTAATATGTTCATCTTCACAAGCAGTTGGTAAATCCAGTGAGTCATCCTACCAATGCAGGAAAGACACAAATTAGACAAACCGAGATATCTGCACATTTCTGTCTCTTTTATTAGCTCTGTAGGTTGCTGCATTTTTGGAGTTTACTAGCCTTTGTGTAAGCGGATGGTAATCCATAATATATTCTAGCTACACATGTTGCTGTTATTCCTCTTTTAGCTTGTTCTTTGAATGCATGTGCACTTTCTACTTTGATTGGCAGCACATATTGTTATCTCTAAAATGTTTTAAGCCTGAAATAATTGTCATATTTGATCAACAGAATAGTAGTGCATAGCTCAGTTTTGAAATGAGGCACCTCAATGTCTGATAGTCTTTACATAATTTGGACAGACACAGAAAATGCACCTCTGAGCTCATAAATCAGCAGAATAGATAAGCATCCAAAACCAAAGAATAGCTTCCAATTTTCTTACCTTTTCCCTTTAAAAGGCTAGACAGAGGCCACTGCATTAAAAATAAACTCCTCACCCTGGTTTTCAAACTCTTGCATTGCCTCTGAATGTCTGATTTGTCTCTCATTTTCCTTCCCCTGACCTTTGCAATCCACGAAGCCAAGGTGTTTTCAGGGCAAGCTTCTTTCTCACTGCTCCTGCTGCTCCAAGGTCCTCCTGGCACCCAAGTCCCACCGCTGCTCCACACCCTCTCATACTTTCTCCCAGAGGACTCACCTCTGGCTGGAGGCCCATTAACCAGGCATTCCCCACAGAGGAATGGTGGCATGTACAGGCTGTCAGGCCAGAGAGAGAGAGAGAGAGAGAGGAAGAGGTGCTGTGGAAGCACTAAGTGATAAAAACATCTCTAAAATAATGTTCTGGGAGAAGCACTTCTCTATATTCCTCTCTGTCTCTTTTGCTCTAACAAGGAATGCTTGTAATTGCAAACACTGAATATATTTGCAGATTAATATTTTAGATTCATCCTTTGGTCCAAGAGACAATTTTATCTCTACTGTTACCAGAATGGAGCTTTTTTATGGCTCTTCATTAACTGTATCCCTGTGATATCTTTGTTTATTTGCATGCCAGCTCACTCTTTCTCCAATTCTCTCTTCCTCCTTTTCTCTCCCTCTATCTCTCTCCCCCCTCTCTCTTTCTGCTGCAGAGGATCAAGAGTCATCTAATATGAAATGTTCTCAGTCTTTAGTACAGAGAAAACTGAATGATTCTTAATTAGCTTTTAAAAATGCATTGTAGATAAAACCACATTAATCCTCTGACCTTCAGCTCATACAAAAGCATTGTGTTAATTGTCCTGAAAAATAGATAATTCCATTGTTACAAACTCAGAGGTCTAACTTAAACAAACATAATCATCAGACACAAGGGTCTGGCACAGTCAGACTTCAAAACCTTTTACAAAAATCTATCCAGTGCTACTCTGGATAAAGAAGGAGCTGCATCTCCAAATGCCCTTTAAGGGGCTCTCTACACCTCAGCAGATATAAGCCAGGATCTCCCAAAGTTTGTCCTGGTGCTGGGACACATCAGCCCAAGGGTCTCCAGTCTGCAATCTGACTGAGAAAAGGGAACCTCTGTGTTAAAGTTCTGGTGTCCAACCTGACATGAAAATGAATATAGAGAGATTGATGCTTTCTGACACTCACAATTTATTTGCAGATCTTTTCCTGATTGTCCCTTTCCCAGAGACTGGAACTTCCTTGCTCCTTCTTGAATCAGCTTTCCTAGAAATGATATTCACATCAGCCTTTGTCTTTGATTGCTGCAAACTCCTTTCTCACTTTATTTTGGTTCTCAAAACAAATCACGTAGTTAAAATGAGTTTATAAAGCAATAAAAACATCAGCCTAGATCATCACATCATTTCCTACCTAAAACTCTGTTTCAACTGTCATTAATGATCTTCCTGTTATTCCTGCATTTTTTTGATAGCAAATCTTATAACTGCTTTAGAAAGATCATCAGTGTCTTTTTCTCCACTTTCCATACAGGGAAATTCAGGTAGAGACATGTAATCCAGGGCAGTTGTCCACATAACATCCTCTGTTTATACATATCTTCTGAAAGCTAAACCAATGACAGCTGGATCAAAGATCCCAAATTTTTGTACACTTTCACTATTTCCCTAGTGATAAACCAGATACATCAGACAATGCAGCTGATGTCTAGGAAGAAAATGGTTTTCCTAAAATCATAAAGACTTATAATCAGAGCCAGTGTTCAAGAATCCCTCGGTTTTGCTCTCCATGACAAATGTTTTAAGGCCCTTCCACGCTTAAGTACCTTCCTGAGCAGTTCTGGTGTGTAGTTCTACTTGTCCCAGAACAAGGAGCATGACCTGACTTCAATTTGTTGTGTTGGTATATGCATGCTCCCATCAGAGCATACCAGCCCCTATAAATGAGCAGTGAAGCCACTCCATAAATAAAGGAAATATCTTGAAGTGGTTGCACACCCATTTTTTGGATGCCTCTACCACACAGAATGATTTAGGTTGGGGAAGACCTTTAAGATTATTGAGTCTGACTATTAATATAGCGCTGCCATGTCCCACCAAACTGTATCCCTACACGTCTGAATATCTTTTACATATCTTCAGAGCTGATGACTCAACCTGGGCAGCCAGCTCCAGTGCTTGACCACCCTTTCAGTGAAGAAATTTTCACAATATCCAATTGAAACCTCCCCTGGCACAGCTTGGGTCCATTCCTTCCTGTCTAATTGCTTGATTATCTGGGAGAAGAGACCAACACCTGGCTCACTGCAATCTCCTTTCAGCAGTTAGAGACCAATAAGGTTCCCCCTGAGCCTCCTCTTCTCCATGTTGAACAACCCCAGCTCCCCCAGCCGCTCCTCATAAGGTTTGTGCTCCAGACCCCTCAACAGCTCTGTCTCTCCTCTCTGGACACACTCCAGTACCTCAATGACTTTCTTGAAGTGAGGGGCCCAAAACTGAGGTTTCAAGGAATGGCCTCAGCAATACCAAGTATGGAGGGACAATCTCTTCCCTGCTCCTGCTGGCCACACTACTGCTGATGCAGGCCAGGCTGCCATTGGCCTTCTTGGCCAGCTGGCCACACTGCTGGCTCACATTTAGCTATCTGTCAACCAACATCCTCACGTACTTTTCTGCCATTCAGTTTTCCAGCCACCCTTCCAACATCCTGTAGCACTGCATGGTGTTGTTATGACCCAGGTGCAGGACCTGCCACTTGGCCTTATTAAACCTTGTGCAATTGGCCTTGGCCCATCCATCCAGCCTGCCCAAATCCCTCTGCAAAACTTTCCTGCCCTCCAGCTCCTGCCCAACTTGGTATTGTCCACAAATTGACTGAGGGGTACTTGATCCTTTCATCCAGATTGTTGATAAAGATATTAATATGGTAAAGATGTATCTCTGACGCATGATATCGTGTCATATGTTTCACACCAGGCAGTGTTAGCAGAGGAGGGGAGTGGTGAGGTCTCTCCTTAGATGCCACAGTAAATCTTTGCCTCCTGAATAGGAAAAGTCTCTGGGGGCTTAAAGTTACAGACACTGAGGTACATTTTAATTATGTCACTGTAGCAACCAAGTGAAGTCACTCTGCATAAGACATGAAAAAATCAAACTAAAAGTTAATCTTGGACATAAAAGTTGAAAGTATCTTATGACTGCCATAGAACTGGAAAAACCAAGTTATTCTTGCTAGTCTGTTACCCAGTGAGATCAAGACAGCAAGGAAGTCTGTCTTTAACCTTACTTGGAGGAAAAATGTTAGTAGTACGTAGAGCAGATTGGAGGTGGTCAGAGAAGAGCAAACATGACTGACCAGGTCCCAGCAACTTTTTGCATGGGTTGACCACAGATACATTTGCTTTAAAGGATCGTCCTTGTAAGTTGAAAACAAACCATAATGAGTCAGTAGGAAAAGGAGGGAAAAGACCATTTTATATATCAGTATTATCTTCTTTGTTATTGTCCTCTATACAGGCAGGAAGAGAAATTCCTTCAATCATTTTTACATTCCTGATCTGAACAACAATTTAAAAAATACATTTAATTTTGTGACTACATTGGCTCAGCTTCTACCTTTTCAGTCTTGATATTAAGCCTTCCATTATAATAAAAGAACCACTACTGACACCTGGTGGCAAATTATGTTTTTCTTTCAATCCATAAGCCTGAGGGTTTTTTTGTCGTTTGCTTTCAAATGTGGCTATGTAAAAAGAGTTTGCTGAAGTAATGATGAACCTACTCCTTACCTCCCCATGCTGCTTATCCTACTGCTTTCATGGCTAGAAATATGTTAGAATGTCATCTAAATGTGACACTATTCTCAGAAGAATAATTTTGGAATGTAAATACTTTCAGTACCACCAGAAAAGTAAAAATTAATAAAAATATACCTTATGACATAAATTATAATTAGGGGGAAAAGCATACTTGGCTAGCTCACTGATCTAGAGGAGTAGCTGCATACCTCACTGTCTGAACAGCTCTGGGCTGATCTAACTGCAATATCTTGGATGTTTCATTGGGGATACAAATGTTGATCCTAGTTTTTTTCTGATGAGCAAATGGCCTGTACTTGAGCACATTTGCAGGAAGACATCTCTGTTGCCCCTCAAGAGCAGGGTTTGAAACTCGTCACTCTGCCTGCCCAGTGCCTGGAGTGTATTTCCAGCTGAGTGTCTGACAGCTTTCAGCAGCCCAGCTTGGACACTGATGTGTCTCATGCTCCCTTACTGAGAGATGTCACACAACAGATGTCAGCACATGGGGGGCTGATGTGTGTTTTTGGAGGAGGCCACAATGTAAGATCTACAACAGTCAGGGAGATGTGGAGGCTGTCACAATTTATGTTGCTTACAAGGAACAAATGGATTTGTGAAACCAGAACAAGAGACTCTAAGGTATTTTGAAAGTGGTTGGTCACGTACAGAAAATGAAATGTTTATTCACAAATTTTCTTGTGGTTTATAAGAGAAAGTGTGAGGAAAAGGCAAAAACAGAGTCATTTAGGAAGTGAGTGCATATTAAAGTGTTATGATGCACTTTGGATTTAGCAGACTTGTTTTCAGAATGGCTGCTGCAACAAGTAGAGGTAGGAGTTTTGAGTGGTAGAACCCTGTCTGACTGGATTTTTTACCTTTTTTTTAATGATGAAAAATCACTGTATTGAGTTGACCCTGGCCAGCTGCTAAACACCCACACAGCCATTCATTCACTCCCCCCATCAATATAACAGGGAGGAGAACAGGAAGAGCAAAAGTGAGAAAACTCATGGGTTCAGACAAAGGCAGCTAAGCAAAATAAAGAGGAGAAAAACAAATTATTTAATCTCTCACCACCCTGCCAAGCAGACCAGTGCCAAGCCAGCTGGAGCAGAGAACACCCTTCCCCTGTTCTTCCTCTACTCTCAATTTTTATTGCTGAGCATGGCATTATATGGTAGGGAATACACCTCTGGCTAATTTGGTTCGGATGTTCTAGCTCTGTCCTCTCCCAACTTTTTCCCAGCCCCCAGTAGGTGCAGACAGAGTGGGAAAAAAAAAAGCTCTGATGCTGTGCAAGTACTGTTCACCAATAGTCAAAACTCTGCTTTGTTAACAATGTCTGAGTAACAAATTCAAACCATTGCTTGGTTTACTTCTCCATCCCAGCTGAATCCAGGATAGGAACCTATAGTTTGTGTTTATTTGCAGCTAGATTTGGAAAGATTAGGAGAAGAGACAAATGTAAAAATTAAACAGAAGTAATAAGCAATGAGTTGCTTTGTGATTCCTCATGCAGACAAATGAATAAGAGCAATAACTAAGGAAATACAGTGTGTCATGAGTTGAGATCAGTTTTAGGAACAAACCACGTTAGAGCACACATACAAAAAAATGGAGGAACTTAAGGACCTCAGACTGTGTGATCTTTCTCTAGGGTGTTTCTTACCAATATTCTTTAAACAGCTTTGTCTGTTAGACTGTTCATCCACTTATACATTTCTGCAGAGGTTTGGCTTGTTGTGGGTTTGTACAACCCTTAGCAAAGTCCCTGGCTCTGATTTCATCTTAATTATGATTCCAATTGGTAATATCATTATATGAATTAATGCCCATACACCAAAGCCTATAAAAATCACCTAGTTTTCCCAGATGGATGACTGCAGCTTCAGATTTCATCTCCTCTTCTACAGGCTAATCCATTCCTGACTAATAACTTGTTCATGACCCTATTATGCATGTTGAGCCCATTCTGATTTTTCCTTTCCTACTGCTCTTCTCCTATATCCTATTCATAATTCACTTGCGGTTTCCTGACATTTTTTCATTAGTAGATACTTCTGCTTTCACAAACTATGCACTCAGCCATCAGCACTGGTAGCATTTACCAATCCACAGAAATGCTGGATTAGGATTCCTGCACAGTTGCCAGCAAGTGATGTAATTTACTCTTCTTGTCTCTTACACAAACAGGGTTTAGAGGCATCTCTAGACTTTGATAACAATTTCCTGTTTGTGGGGCTTTGCACAACAAAATCACAGAAAGTAGAGTTCAAAATGACCTACTAGGTCATCTAATCCTTCCTTCTGGCAATGCAGGATAATTCCTTACAGAATATCTTCAAGTCCTTTAACCAGTTTAGTTCTAAATGTCTGAAGTAACTAGGTCTCCATCAATTCCCACAGAAGATTATTCTACAACCTCATAGATCTCACAGTTAAGAAGTATTTCATTCCAGTCTGCCTAAATTTCCCCTTGCTTAATTTTATCCCATTACTCAGAGTTATGTTCTCTTGTGACACCCAAATATAGTCTTTCTAACCTCAGGGCCCAATTCCCTACTGTCTCATGTTATATTGCCACTTACATTTACATCTGGAAGGTAGCTTTAAAACTGACAAGGTGAATGGAAAATTGAGGTTGATACTTTTTCACACAGACATAAAATTATAAACCTTGTAGCAGGGGACACTGACCATGGCCACACATCACTTGTCTAAAAGGCACTGAAGAGACTGGGAGTTGCATGTCCAAACTGGAGATAGAACAAGAAAAAGTCACTTGAGTTATTTACAAAGTAAGGATTTATTTTTTTTTCCACACAGAAGAATAAATTATTCTATTCATCTCTTCAGAAAGAGGTGACTTTGTTATTGTGGATACTAAGTACCTTTGCAAAAAAAAGCAGAAAAAAATTATTCTGGCTTCAATAGCTCCCTTTAACACAATAGGGACAGTTAAACAAGAATGAATGACTGGGATCTGAAGCTAACTGAATCCAGACTGAAAATGAGTTACATGTTCTTAACACTAAGAGTGATAAACTACCACAGCACAAGGTGGATATTGCTTTTCCTGGTGTCTGCAGATGAAAATAATGAAAAATACACATCAGCTGAAAAGGTGCCTAGCTGAAATACAGGAGTCTCTGACAGCAAAATGTCAGACTAGATAGCCTGATGGTATGTTCTAGCCTTGAGCATTATGGAGGTATACCCTCAGAGATATACATAATAAGCTAAAAGGGAATGTAGTGAAGAATCAATGCAGGAATGCAGCTGGAGACAGCTGCCTTGCAGGTTCATTGGAAAAACAGAAATTATTTTTTGCATTCCTTTCATAAGCCTTTTTAAGCTGAACACATGACTGGTAATCATCCTCTAAATATTTAGTCTTCCACAGAAAATAGAAAAGCCTGCTTTCCTAATTGACATTTCCAGAAAACCTCAAGACAGATATGGCTATTTAGTAAAAAATGAAATTGTATCTCCCCAAACAGATAAAAACAGAAGAATAAAAACAGGTTCACAGTGAAGGAGAAGGGAAAAAATCTGGCAGAATAGAGATGCAAACACAGCAGAAATACAATTCCCATGGTCTCCATGTGACTTCCTGTTAGGGGAGTCTGCTCCTGAAAGAAGACAAAAGGCAGGTCAAATATGTCCTACACTGAAATATCAAAGCATTGAGTGGACTTTGAATTCTGTGTTCCATCATCTTCAATGATTGACAACATGATTTCAAAGCATGCCTAAAGATGCAGCATGTCACCTGGTGGATATACAAACATGCCACTGAAGGCCAGACACATAACTCCCATTGATTTTCTGTGAGAACTGAGCTCCTAAACAGCTCCTCTGCTTTTGTAAAAAAGTACAGAGGCTGCAAAGTCACCATAGTGTTTCTGTGCCATTTTACCTATTGAAAAAGTTTTTCAGCTGGGAATGGTAACATTATTATTTATACTGTACAAAATGAAACACTTGTGCCATTCCAGGACATGGTTAGGTTTCAGTGCCCAAGAGATAGAAAGTAGATGAAATTCAAGGAGAGAGAGATAGAAAAAAGTTTTTCCTGCCTTCCTCTTGTCTCTTCTTCACTTCACAATAAGAACTGACTCAGTCTCAGACTGACTCTCCATTGCAGTTGATGTGGTGACTCTCAGGTGGAAGACTCATCTCCTCTTTCCTTTACTTTGAATCAGCCTTAGAGGAAACTGATCCTTCCCCATCCTTGCCCACTGTCATGTGAAAAAGGGAGATTTTCTTACACCTTTAATGCTTGACTGGTCTGTCAGCACCCCGGGAAAACTGAGACCCTTGTGCTCAATCAGTCTGTAATATTAATGTGTCCTATTATGGAAACTCTTCACTGAGCATTTCTCCAGATCAGAGGGTGTTTTGACTGACTTGTTCAGGGTCACATACCAAACAGAGAGACCCCCCCTGGCCCTCCATATCATTACCTCTGGCCCTCCACATTGTTACCTCTGCCAGTGACTGCTAGCATCCATTAAGGACTCACATTAACAGTTCACAGAACATCACTCTAATAATAAAATTGTGACAGGTTAAAGTTCAAGGACTGCCAGTGATATTGTCTAACTGCAAAAATATATTCAAAGAAATATGCTAAAGAAATAATCATTCAGCATGCATTAAATACAGCTCTTACCCAATATGCATCCCTATGAGGGAGAAGAGAGGTTCAGCCCATTGACTGATCCCTGAAGTCATGATTGACTCTTCCCTAACTTCTTCTGATTCATAATTTACTTTTGTTCTATTTATGTACATTCAGGTGGAGCTCGAGTGAGTTTCGTCACACATCTTAGAGTCACACTCTCAGTGAGGGGAGGTGCTACCTTGGTGGTGGGTATCTCAGTATAGTATCTGAGATAATCTTGGGACTTGGACATGCATCAGTCCAAGGAAAGTGATTTTACCACAGTTGCTGACTCAACAGCAGGTCCTCTTCCTTTATCTCTCTTGGTTTTCAGCTCTTGTGTGGCTTATCAACTAGAAAGTACCACCAAGTTCCCTCCTGTACAAGAGTTTTGACAGAATCTGGCTGCAGGGTTTCCACTCCACTCCACTCTCTGTTTAGTCCCTCTCAGATTGCATTTTGTGGGGGAGGTCGCATATGTTGACCATGTTCCATGCGGGGGTAACAATTGTATTTTCCCCTATAATTCTCATACTGGAAAACTTTTTAGTTACTTCCCACACCCCTTCCATGTGTTGTACAAAGAAATCTCCAGCAGAGGAGAGGGTGAGTATTTATTGTCTGAGGTAGCTGCCCTGTCCATGAAATGTCAGTAGCAGATGAATAAATGCAATGCACTTTTCAGTGGTCATTTTGCTGACTACTAGGAGTGGAATGCTTCCAAGTTAATGTTGAGTATTGCTCAGTCCAGATCTGATGTTTTGTGTTCGTTCTTTTCCATCTTGGACTACACAAAGTAGGGAGGAGATGTGAGAGAGGCAAATGGTGAATGATGTTGGTGAGATCTAGTTGACAAAGAATTAGAAATGTCAACCCTTTAATAAATACAGATAAAGGGGAGGAGGCTTGGGTTTACACTACCATTCACTTTTTTATGAGTTGGCAAGAGAACCTTCTTTGAGCAAAGCAGAGTGACTGACATTCAAATTTAGTGTCTGACAGGCAACCTTTTCTGACACTGTATTGTCAATCTCATAAAGAACTTCTTTGGAAGATATGATACTAGAAATAATCAAGATTGAAAGTGATAAATGATCTAAAGTCCACACAGGGAACCAAATAAACAGTTTGCCTTTGGACTTTCAGTTATGTAGAAAGAACTACCTGTGCTGTGCAAGCAGCTGGGTGGCATAGCTTTAATTAAAGAATCTAATTTATTTCCTCAACCCTCTTTATGCTGGTCTGGGGATTAATGTAATGTTTATTTTTCCAGTCACATCCAGAAATAACAGGATTAGAATATGTCTATGCCTCAAACAATACAAAGTTAATCTCTTTAATGAAGGAAAACTCTTCTATGCCCTCAAAATAAGATGTATATCTGAGTCAGCAGGCCTAATATTTGGGATAATTATTCTATATTACATGTCCATGCACAGATATATCCACCAGGTTGAAATGACATAAGTATGCAGTGCTATTTTCTGCTGTTGCTAAATAGACAAGTTCATGGCTTGACTCACAGTTAAAGTCAGTCAGGACGAATCTTCAGAGTCTGAGATCTGGATAATTTTTTTATCTTCTCTTGCTTTACACTTAAAAAGAAAAAATATTTTTTCCCTTGACCTTGAAATGAAGCTTTAAAAGCTTTGACTAAGTTTTGATGAGCACACATTAGATAAAAACATTCATGCCACTGAATTGAAAGTATATTTCAGTATCTTCTGCGCCTTTCCCTTAGAAAGGTTCATAGATCAGTGGTATTTCTGACTTAAAATATAATCCTTTACACTTCACTTTTAGTTACCATTTTTCAACCTTTCAGTAAATGTTCCCAATGGCCATGCTTGTTCTCCTGATCTGTTTTTCAAGAAGCAGAGCTAATTTTGTGGTTTGCTATATGTAACTCTGAGAGACTAAGTCAGATAAAGTATTATTGAATGATTAGGAAAAGAGAATAGGAAAATGTTCTTTAATGGAAGAGCCATACATAATGGTGGTTATAAAAGCATTGATTTTTAGCTTGATTGCACTATGTTCTGCATGAATTTGCTTTCTCACAGTTTCTTCCTCACGAGAGTGTAATTAGAGCAGTGTGTCACCTATAAATGGACATTTCCTTACTTAAGGTCTCCTTTCTCACAGAGTGAGAATGTTGGCTCCATCTGTGTTCAGAAATATGAAAATATCTTCTTCCTAGTGATAATAGATAGATGCATCTGTACATCTATCCATCTATCCAACAGATAGAAAGAAATGGAAATGTGTCGCATACATGAACTTAACAAAGCCTATTCTGACCCAAAATTCTCTTCTGAATCATTCCAAAAGTATCGGTGCTGAGCTTTATTATGAAAATTTTAGAGTGTATACCCTAGCTGTTTCAAGGAAAGATAAAAAATGTTGAAGAAAATGTTCATCTCTTATAATATTTACACGAATTCAAGTGACAGGTTATTCCAGTAAAATATCTGATTCCTAAGTTTTAGGAAGTAATGTTATAACTCACATTTGCTACATAAAAAACCATTACCTTTTCCCTAAATGGCTGAAGTTTCTGTAATTAGCTGCACTTACAGCTTCCTGTGTGTGGATGACTGCAAGCTCATATCATGCTCCTGAGTTTTGCTTTTTTGAACCATGCCTGATGAACACGGAAGGTAATGGAGAAGCATACAACCTTCTAGGTCCTTTAAGCTTATTTAGTCCAGCCTTAAACTTGTCACTGCCAAGTCCACCACTAAACTATGTCTCCAAGTGACACACAAACACTTTAAAAACCTCCAAGGATTATGACTCAACCATTCCTCTGGGCAGCCTCTTCCAATGCTTGACCACACTTTTTCAAAGAAAATTCCCCTCATATCCAATCTAAACATCCTCTGGCACAACTTGAGGCCATTTCCTCTTGTCCTACCTGGGAGAAGAGGTCAATCCTCATCTTAATACAACCTCATTTTAGGTAGTTGTAGAGAGAGTGATAAGGTCCCCTCAGGGACTCCTTTTCTCAAGGTTAAACAACCCCAACTCCCTCAGCTGCTCCTCACAGGGCTTGTGGTTCAGACCCTTCATCAGCTCCATTGCCCTTCTCTGGGCTCGTTCCAGCCCCTCAATGACTTTTTGACGCAAGGGGCCCAAAACTGTAGAGAAGATTCGAGGTACAGCTTCACCAGTGCTGAGTACAGGGAGATGATCACTGCCCTTGTCTGTCTGGCCACAGGATTTCTCGTACAAACTAGGATACTGGTCATATATGAGCATATATTTAACATGAACAAGTTTCTACCTGCTCTGCAGTAGGAGAGACTGAATTCATTCCAGGAATAGCAAAGTAGAAAGAAGAAATCATCAATTAGTGGAACCATAAATCACTAGTATACTTGAAACTGGCCATTCCCCAAGTGCAGGCTTTTTCTTACTGTAACTGAATCACTTGTCTGCTCACATCTCTCCTTTACTTGCTCTATTTTTTCCTCTATTGAGTGAATCTTTTTAATGATCTCGGGAAATCTGTTTGAAGTAGCATTTAGTATCTCATCCATGTGCATTGCCAAAACCCCTTTTGTAAAGCTCTGGGGGCTTTAGGTTGCTATCTGTTTCTAATGCTCTGGTGCTCAGGGCTTGCAGACCCTCACTGGCTGCACAGAATATGAGCTGCTTTGCAAATGGTGATAGACTTGATGGTGTGAAAAGACACTGCTGAGAGGAAGCAACACCTGTTGGTGATCAGAAGGGACTTGGAGACAGCAAAGAAATTTAGAAACTATCAAAAAGCCTGCTACTGGGAGTGGAGATGAAATAGAGACAATGCTGAGGTGAGAGGGTATCCTTCATAGAGAGTAGATGGAAAGGTTTACATGTTTTTCCAGCTTCAGTGGAAAATGATCTGTCTAAATTTAAGAGTACCATCACAAATTTTCTGTTGTAATCAAGAAGAGAAATGTTAGTTAGTTCTTTTTCATTTCCCTACACTATTCAAGAACCTTTACATGCCACATCCATTATCAGCACATTTTAAAAGTCCTATCTTATAGTCCAGTTTCATGTTGCTTGAGGTAACTTGATTTTAACACCCAGAAGCTCTGCATCTGCCCATTTTACACAGCTATAATAACATCATCTGTAGTTTCCCTTCATTTTGCATGGGGAAATCTCTGCAGGCAAAAGATAGAAATGCAAAACCCGCAGTCTGAGATTCAAGGCTTACTGGACTCTGCCAATAAATTTCCCCGTTATTCCCATTATTCTCAAAGCAAGATAGTTAAACTCTGGTCAGGGAGTTTACTGTTGTCATGAAATGGGTCAGGGACAGCTCTGAAGCAGTAGTGGCACCGTACTTTGCTTTCCCTTGTGCACGACTTCAGCCTCGTTGGTGCAGTGAGATGCCTCTCTCATGCTCACCAAGAAATGTTGTTTTGGTAAGGCAAGAGAAGTTTTTGTCAGTAGTTGTCACAGAGCATATGGCAATATCAGACTCAGTGATTAAGACAGGGAACAAAATCAAGTGTTGGTCCAAACACAGAACTTGGCTTGTGGGAGAAATATTTCTGAATAGCTCTTTTATGCTGTCAAATGTTAGGGGTTCGGGCACATTAAAAATTTAATTGTACATTAGTATAAGCAGTTTTGATAGAGGTTTCCTAGATTTTAAGTCCACTAAGAAGAAGATATTTCTTTATTTCTATATTGTATGGAATTTTTAAAATTTTTATTGTAAAATGGAGATGTTACAACAGAATTAATAGATTCTCTGCCTTATATATATACCCTTATGTGAGGGCATCTGCTCTTTCAGAAGTGACTGAAATCAAAATAAAAACATACTCCTGAAAGTTTTGAGATAAGGTAAAGATTACTTCAGTAATGGCATGTAATTAGTGAAAAATAATAATAAAAATATAAAAATATAAAAATAAAAAATAATATAGATTAAAAAGCAACTGAATAAGAAATTCTTAAAGACACTTAAGGAATGAACACAGAATTGTTGTAATATTAGTTGAAATCAATATTATATTGTAGAAAATAGTTTTAAGAACTCCAAGTAATGAAAAGAAAAAGAAATGTTAAACTACAGTATATTTTAACTGGAAGTTTGACAATTCTTGTTTAATTACTGTATTCTCAACAGCAGTTCATTTTGAAAAATGCTCAGCTATCTGGGGTGTGTTCTTCTTTTACCACCATAAATCACATTAATTGCAAATCGTGCCACTTAATAAATTGTTTCTAAATTCTGGTACATCTGCTAGCTTGGGAGCAGACTGTAGGTCTCCAGGCAACTTTAATTATGTTTTCCATTCACATGAAGGAAGTTCTCAGCCATCAGATGCCACCTGCCATCATTTTTATTTCCAGTCATGTGGACTCCTGCTCAGAGCAGCAAAGGGAACCTTAGCTGTCACACTTGTAAGGTGCAGTGTCATGAAAACTCTGCTGTTGCATTGTACTTGCAAAGCCAGAACCAAGCTCCCAAAGCATGCACTTGATTGACTGTGCTTTAGTCAGTAATAACAGCCAGGAGTTTTTGCTTTTATTTCTGAAAAACCAACACAGCTTTGACTTCAAAGCACTGGAAAATATTATTTTTATTTTCAACACAATTCTTTCTGATTCTGCCATCTTCTCTTTTTATCCTCCCACTTTTAATCTCAAGATGAACTGAATACCTATGTCAAAATAAACAATAGAACCAAGAAAAGAGGCAAGATTTGTGTGAGTCTCATTAGGAACATTCTGCTTGGAGAACTATGGTCACATTTTGTGAGGCATTTTCATCACACAACCTATTTTCTGTGGGTACGTGTAGACCATTAGCCAGGCAGTGGGGTTTGATTCAATCTATTCTAGTATGTGATCATCAGGTAAAAACAGAAATTGCAAGTGTTAGCTGAGGAGGGTGAGAATTCCTCCTTCAGTATGCTTAGCATTTTAAATTTTTTCTTTAGTCTTTGATTCAGTGAATCATATCTTCCAGAGGCACCTAGTAATTCCCAGGGTCTTGGTACTTAGTCCAAATCAGTGGTAGAAGAATTTATTGGGTTACACCACATTTGATTGGGATATTAACTACCATTCCACATGGACACTGTGGCTGCCCACTGATGTTGAAATTATTTTCTGTTTGCAAATTTGATATTATCATCATGTTCTTTGGTAAGCATCCAAATAGAAAGGTTGTTTTAGATATGACATATACGATAATGTTTCTAATAATAAGAAGGGGTTTAGCCAGCTATTTTAACATGGTGCATCATTATCCGAGCTATCAATATACTGTCTCTGAAATATTCATTTATCTGAATAATACTTTAAGATTTTTTAATATCCTTATGTATGTTTAAGCGAGAGATTTCTAGGAAGAAAGACACGGAGAAGCCTTTCAAGAAAGTACAATTTGAGATCCATTTATTTCCCAGAACTTCCTTTCAGTTATCAAAATTGTAGGCTGTATGGAATTGCTGAAGATCTCCTGTTCTGAAATGTACAATGTACACTGTGTTATAAATCCATTGTTAAAAAGGTGTCAAAGTTTTGCGAGCCCCAGATCCGGAATTCACTTCAGAGCAGTGTTTGAAATATTCCATTTTGGAAGTTTGTTTAAACTCAAACAACCAAACTCTGTACCACAGCACTGGGGCATCCTTGTCTAATAGCTTATTACCAACCTCCTAGGGACTCACTGCCATGAAAGGCACTGTATAAGCTTAGAGGGATTTTTTTTCTTGCCCCATGTGTAGTTTCGATGTCATTTGTAGTTACTGTGTACTGGTAGTTTACTTCAAACAAATGCTGATCGAGGCCTGAGGAAAAGATCGAGCTATGTGCTAAAAAAAGGCAAAAAATATAAAATACTGCTGTGCTGTTCTACTGAGATACATCTGTGCTGGCTGCCAAATGCTCATTCCTAGCTTGAATTCAAAATTGATCGTTTTAGTCTGTAGAGATAAGAACAAAGTCAGATCATATTTGTTTAAATATTTGGTGTTTTTTAATAAAATAATTTTTTAAGTATTACTGTACTTTGGTTTTTCACAAGAGTCAATAAAAGAAAAACCTGTTCATTCACCTGAGGAGAGCTTGTACAAACATGCTTACTTTTTGAGAATATAGACCAGAATACAATTGTCTTCAAATACCTCTGGAGAATTACTGTAAAAAGAAAAGGGTGCTTCACAGTGCTCCACAGATGACAAATAATTTCATCAGTTTAGCCCTTTAAAGTCTGCTGCAGGTTTTTTCAAGAAAAGGCAATGGATAGGGTTGCCAAAGGCACCCAAATCTCTTAATTGCAGAGTGGTTTGTTTTGGGTGGTTTACATGAGCTCTTTAAGAAAACCTAAATATCAAATGTGTCTTCAAAAGTTTCTGAAGAAACTCCTTTTTTTGAAAATTCCTCTTCTTAACTAACATGAAAAAAAAAACCATCCACTAAGAAGCAAGAGAACATATTGCTGTTGTTTTTAAGAAAAAGACATAACGAATATTAAAACCTTATTTAATATAAGCTGTGTTCACAACCATAGTTTAAAAGTTAAACCCTAGACCTGTGCAAAGCAAAAATGAACGAGACAAATTTCTCATTGTCTCAAATTGAACCAATATAACTCATTGGTCAATTCATTTTTGGTGTTGTTTTCTACTGAGTTAATAAGTTATGTGTTGATTGTGCCTTATAGCAGGTAACATATTTAGGGACTTCAGAAGTCCTGATTAGTATTCCCTCCTTCTGTAAGATCTACTACTTGTTAATTTCTTTGAAAGTAGGTCATTTATTTCATTGAGGTGTGGAGATGTAAATGCTAAATACCTTCAAAGGTACTTCCATGGTTTAACGTCCTACACAACCTCTTCTGGACAATTTTCTGTAAATCACTCCAGCTTACTTGGATAAATATGTCTTTAAAAATCAAATGTGAGACATATTGGCTTGAAAAGAATATCCTAACACTATTTACATTTTCATATTAATATGTGCTATTGGAATCAATTATTGGTAATTTTTCTGCACTTTAAAAAAAAAATTACAAAAAACCCCCCAGATTATAAGATTTTCTTACTGGGAAAATTTTCCAGCTATTACTATATTTACTATATGTTTTATATTTCAGATGATGGGAAAACACATTTATTCTTTCAAAATAAATTATGGGTTTAAAATATATGAAAGTATGTTGCCCTAATAAATGGCAACTTATATGAAAAAAGGAAATAAAGAACTTGAGGGCTTTATTTAGATCCAGTCTGTTATTGTAAATGATGCTGTCAATTTATTTATTTTTTTATAACCTCCAGCAATGGAAGTTTATTGTGATAAATGATTCATATCACTGCAATATATACCTTTCAAAATTTCCATATCTGGCAACTAATAGGCACTTCTTGAAGGCTTCAATAGGCTCCTTAGCCAGATAACATGGCTGGAAGCTGCTTCATGATTAATTTCATCTAAATGTGGTAATTATCATACTTTGAAGTAATGCCTGCAGAACATGCTTTCACAGAGAGTTAGTGGAAGCAGAGGATTAACCCAGAAATATTTCAGTTCAGAGCAGCATGTCACCCAAATAGAAATATATTTTCTTCCGAATTTTTCAAGATTTTTTATTAGACTACTAGGCAGTCATTTGAATTACCTTATCTCACATCAACTTCTCCACAGCAATTTAGGAAGCAACAGAAACAGAAGCAACTTTGTGTTATGAGCATTAATGGGATAGTCTTGGGTTTGCAAGCAATTTAGTTTGACAGCTTCTGCCTTGAAGTGTTTCTTGTATTAGTGTTTAAGAGCACAAGTCATTTATCATTCATATATGTTGTGGACATAAGCATTATCCTGCCTATATTCCAGGCACATTATAGCTTATTAGAGAGGGTGTTAATTTCCTCATAATCATCCAGGGGAGTAACTTCTACCACTGCTCTATGCATCCCTTTGCTCCTGTCTCACAGGATCCCTATGAATAATTTCTTGATTATACAGGTGAGACTTATGAAAAAGGTATGTGAGACACCAAAAATGTTTCTAAAAATGTGTGATTTTGTACCCAGTTAAAAGCCCTGAGGCAGAATAGCACCAAGAATTATAACAGAGAGAGAAGCTATCTCTGAGTATTTTTGCACACTTAAATCACCTTAGTAAAGATTCCAAATCTCTCAGCCATCAGGAAAAAAAAAAGTCCTACAAAAATGTTGCACAAAAATCCTACCTTTAGGGAAGGTAAGACTGAACAGCCCAGTTAAGTCTTTCTGGTGAGCTGCCTGGCCATGCTGCACTTTGACACAGCTAGGTCATTTCAATTTTATTCAAGTCAAACAGGGACAACTTTTGCGTGCTCTTACATGGGCCATATGTAGGACTGAGTTTCTCCAGGTTCAAAAGGTGTTAGGTGGGAAATCTTCCAAGCCAGGCCTGAGCTGCGTGATTGTCAACAACTGCAGGAAGGGAGTGCCTTTCATTACATCTCTGTTCTTAGGCTGCTGGCACAACCTTCCCTGCATTTTCTGCAGCCCAACAACGTGCACATGGGGAGCCACTGCATGTGAGTCATGGTAACTCAATCACATGTCAAACCCCACGTGTTACTATACCAAAATTAAACAAGAGTGTTCAGGGTCACAAGAGTGTTTCCTGTATTTACACTTAGGGTTAAATTAGTGCCACTGTGCCGTGAAACCAACAGAAGTGAAATGATTCACTGTGCTGCAGTTTTCTGTCTACCTTTGCCCTTACTGTGTTTTTATGCATGTGTTTGTGTTTTTTTCCCTTACAGATAGAAAGGAAGCCGCTGCGTCCAAAGAACTCAAAAGTAAGGAACTACTATCTCTTTTACATGCCATGCAGTTTCAAAAAGTGCATTTCATTAATCCAAAAATAATAGTTATCAAGTTGTTGAAAATACAAAGAAGAAAGTAGCTACACCGTTTATAATTGGAAAATGACATGTTTAGACTTCAACTGCCTCCTACACTCTAAATCCATTCTTATCCTACTTCTAATTGCACACTCCTCTTTGTGACTGACAGTTTTGCCTTCTCCTCTTTCCTATCACTGTCTTCAAAAACAAAGGTTTCATAGGGGAGGAAATGTCAAATTGAGGTCTCAGCTGAATGTGATCTCAGTGGAAGCAATTTTCATAAATAGGCTGGGAAGATTCAGAGTTCAACATGCTGAGGAACACCGAATTTATCTTCACAAATGCAAAACAAGGGCCCTGCCTGTCTAGGTACCTCTGGCTCCCACAGAGAAACTTCTGCAGCTAAAGAGAGGTGGGAATTGTGCTCTTCTGAAAAAAATATGCTCTGAGAACATAGTATTGTTAAAAAGGGAAGAGATACATCTTCCTTTTCTGCAAATTTGCAAGCGTCAATGCCTCAACAGAGTAAGGACAGTAAGAGTTTCTTTGGTAAGACTTCATCTGCTCAGCATTCTGTTCTGAAAGTACAGTATATAGGAAAAATATGGGGCTTCAAAACCTGATTCACATTCACAATTAGAGTGCACCCACTCTCATTTCCATGTATGATCTTTCGCGACTCGTATGGCAGAGCAATTTCCTGCCATCCTCAGTTTTGCAGCGATTCATTTCTTTTGGCAATGAAACAAAAAGCTTATACATTGGGTTCTTATGCAAATTTTGCAGAAATATCTAACAAAAGATTTCATAGACTTACTTTACAATTAATGTCCTGTTAGTGAAATAAGTATCTGCTTTTAAGCAGGTCTTAAAGGACCTATCAATTTGGACACATAATTCTTCAGAGCAGCCTTCCAGTGCCTAAAAGTGGCCTACAGGAGAGCTGGAGAGGGACTTCTCACAAGGGTGTGCAATGACAGTCATATAATGGCTTTAAACTGAGAGTAAGTTCAGACTGGCTATATGGAAGAAATTCTTTACAGTGAGGGTGGTGAGGTGCTGGAACAGGTTCCCCAGAGAACCATGGATGTCCCATCCCTGGAAATGTCCAAGACCAGGCTGGGTAGAGCTTTAACCAACCTGATCTCAAGGAAGGTGTCCCCTGCCTGGCAAGGGGGTTGGAATGAGATGATCTTTAAGGTCCTTTCCAACCCAACCCATTCTATGATCCCTTTCATGGGAGAATTTCCCAGAAGTTGTCACAGCAAAACTTCCCATCTCCATCAATGAGTGAAATTTGCAGCTGAAAGTAGTTCATGTAAAAATGCAGAACCATTAGCACTTAAATAATTTGTGAATAACCAACTGGAAATGGCATGTTTGCAAAAGCCCATTTAAACTTTGGACCCTTTCGTTTCGATGCTACTGAAAAGTTATATAAGAATTAAATAAATTTCAGAATTTTTTAGCTAAACATATCCTTAATTTTATTTTTTCTCAAAATTATTTTAGTTTCTCAGAAATAAAATTTTTAAAATAAAAATCAAAATCTTTGGAGAACAAAAATAATCCTTAATTTGTTTTCACAGATATTATGAAGAAAAGTTAAAAAAAAAATCATTGTCAAGCATAGTCTAGCTGGCAGCTCAGAAGGGGATAAATGAAAGAGTCCTGCAATTTTGTATTAGGTCCATTTGACACTTGCAGAACATGGGTGTTGGATCTCTTACTTCTGCAAAATCAGGCACTTAGAAAAGTAATACAAAGTAAATTCTTCAAGGTCTTCTACAAATTTCCCTGAAGGCAGGGTGAACACCCCAAATAATTACAATGCTGTGATAATAACTAAGTTAGGATATAATTATCTGCTGCAGGCTTCTAAATGGATGGAAATAAAGCAATCCCACACATGCAAACTATATTTTGTTTTCATTCCATTTCACAAGACAATCTGATGCATCTTTCATGAACTTCTCAAAAGACTGGAGGGGAAGAACTCAAAATTACATTCCTGATTTAGCCATGTTCTTTTTCATTGTAATAATACAGTGACAGATGTGAAGGATTAGCTAACATTTTTTGGCGTTCTGTAATTCAGCTTGTGATTAAAATGATTAGTTATTTCCTCTCTAGATATGGAAACATTAATTTTAATTTAAAGGACCTTCTAGTTGATACAAAAAATCCTTTATGACCATTGGTGGAGTTTAGCTTATGGATATTTGTTAAACTACTGTGTTTAAGTACAATCTGTTTTGGTAGTTCCTGAGAATAAAATCAATTAACTAAATAAATAAAGAGTAAATAAACTTGTAGGTTACTCTAGGTTCTTCTAGATGGAGCTGAGATTCCTCCAAATCCACTTGGGGAAGCACATACCAGTCATCATCAGGACCTTCATTCTGCAAAGACATGCTCTACAGAGAGAGAATAATGCAAATGCTTCGTGGAAAGACAAGAACAGACTCACAGCTAAAAGGCCTGAGAGAGCCTGTTTCTCTGCTAGGACAATACAGCAACTGCTCTTTCAATTGCAGGGTCAAACATGAAGATGTTCTCCTAATGCTCCTCCATTCTTCAGGATGGAGAGAGATTCCTGGAGTAGTCAAATCTGTGGATGTACTTTGCAAAAGCAGCCCAATTTCACCTCCTTTAACCAGGGCCAGTTTCAGATTAGGGGAAAGGCTGCTGCTGTGAATAGCTGTGGGATCCCCTGAAGTACCACTACTGAATGCCCAAAAGAGAATCCCCAGCAGCTGACAGAGGCTGCTCCAGGACCTTCTGCTCTCATAGTTGCAAGATCAAATGCAGAGGCTGCAAGCACACAGCTGCTGCCTGAGGGACAAGGCCATGCTGGAAGCCCTACCTGCCTTCTTTCCTCTGCTTTGCCAGTAGATATTGAAAGCAGAAAGAAGGGATTCAGTGCCTAACAACCAGAGCTCACAAACGCTTCAGCTGGTTGTTCTGTTGTTGCCTTTGAGTTTATTGAGGACAACTCAGCTCTTCTCCCTTTGGGTAATCTCTTTGTTTAACTATTGTTACAGGCTTCCTCACTGGAAGCCTTTCCTCAGATTTCTGTGGGGTTTTTAAGATATAATGCTTTGTAATAAATGTTTTCTTTTTCTTTTTTTTTTTTTTTAAGAGCCAGCAAAAGCTCCTGCAGCCAACCCAGCCATCAAAAAAGCAGCAGCACCAGGTAAAAGAGAGAAAATGTTTGCATGCAGTGTATTTCTTGTAGTCTTTAACCAGTTTATTGCATCATAGCACCATCTGCTGGATTGCACATAAACCAGTGTTTTTTGTTAGTTGTCGGAGTGTACTTTTGTCTGTTTTGCTCTAAATCATTGTGATAATTTGTATGTGAAATATTTGCTAAGAAAAGAAAGGATTTAGCACTGATTTCTAACATTGTTTGTTTCTTGTCATCCCATGGCAGCTATGAGGCAGCTGGGCCATTCTGCAGGGCTTGAAATCAAAAATATTAATCTGAATGTAAAGACTGATTTAAAAGCAATATTTATAGAAACTAGTTTCCACATGAATCTGTATTTGAGCCCTTTGAGAAGGGGATCTTATATTTCAAAGTGCTGATCTCACAGTAGGTTGTCAAAATGGAGCTCTTAGATAATTATAAATATGCACTGAAGAGACAAGCAAATTTTTTTAAACAAATAATGGCATAAATTCTTATCTGAATTTAGACTGGATTGTAAAAATCTAATAAATTTTATTCATTTATGATCTCATCTGCTTCACAGCCACCTTCAAAAATGCCACATTTCATTTCTGCTTACTTAAAACTCAATATAATTAATAACAACCTGAATAGTCATTATATTTGTAGTTTGACTACAATTCATATTAACTATCAGAAACTCCCCCAGGAATTCCCATATGAAAACGAGGAGAGTATAAAACCATAATATTGTTCTAGTCTAAAGCAGGATAGCTGCTGCTACACCAGACTTTGTGCTGTTGAGCTGTGCCTGGTGCAGCTATTCCAGGAGTGGCCAGCCCACTCTTCCTCTGTTGCTTCTTGCCTCCAGCTGATCCCTCTGCATGGATCTGGGATCTTTTTATTCGTTTTTCCCTCCTTTAAGATGGTTTTCTGGCTATCTTCCTCTAATTCAGACCATTTCAGGAGTCTGTTTCTGAGTTCTCCTCCAAAGGGAATAATAACTTGCTTCAGTAGGGGAGATTAGGAATTGGTCAAGGATCTGTGCAAGCCAGGAGCACCTTCAGCTGTCTCTCCTGCAGGAGGACTCATAGCCTGGAGTCACAGTGGCTCTGGGCTGTTGCAGGATATATTTCCTGGCTGCACCATGCACTGTGTGAAACTGGCCTAGGAAGCAGCATTCCCTCACCAGAGCTGCCCACCCTGCCTGCTGTGTTTGTCTGACACCTTGTTAGCTGCTGCTGACACAGCAGGGAAACAGTGTAAACCACACCATTGCCCTGGCTTACAGCTGAAAGCTCTCCTGGGAATGCTTGTGTGTGGCAGGGCATTCAGTCTGGATCGTTTCAGTGAGCCTGGCTCCACAAACATTTATATTCATGTCACAGAAAAGTTCTTAAAGCAGCTTTGTTGCCAAAGTGTGTTGTATAGCTAGACCCTTAGAAGTCTCAACAGTACACTGTAGAAATCGTTATGTTAGAACCATATGCTTATAATTAATTCATTCCACCTGCTTGCATCCAATATTTGTGTTCATGTTTGAAAAATATTCCAATGAGTCTGCTTGTTGGCAAGAGTGGTGATGACAGTAATCTGCTTAAGATAAAGAAAAGGGGAAAACTGGCATGGCTCCTTATAGAAAAATAAAATAAGTTTGTGTGTTCTGACACATTTCTAAATATCTAGATTGCCTTCAAAATTATAAAGAGCAGTAGGCTTTGAGTTCTGCATTTTTGTTTCCCCTCCAGTTTTCTGAAAATTAATTTACCACCATAGCAAAATATTAAGTATGCTTGTTTGGCAACATCATAAGTAGACTGTTGCCTATTAGCACAGTAAATTAAATACATTATCCAATTTCATATTTCATTTTCTTCCACCTATCTTATTGCATCACAACCTGTACCCAAGAATGCCTAAAGCTGAAGGTTTACTCCTCTTAAAAGAGCAAACAGACTGAGAGCACAGCTGGTCATCTCACAGTGCATCTACATTACATATGTTCCTGATCTTAAAGTCACTGGTTAAGAAATCCCAGCCTAATTCAATATGTCCTATTTTTATTTGCATATACGTACTAGTCCATACAAAGTAAAGAAAGTGAATATGGAGTTTGGAAGTCCAAACTTCTGGTTCTGCAAGCTGACAGCCGCTCTAGGAAACCAGCCTCAATAAATTTCCATTACTTAATTTTGAAAGTGGATATTTTCAAATATTTCCATAATAACTGGAAAAAAAATCACCTCTCTGACAGTCATTGGAAACAGGGCTTGAGACCGCAGGTTTTATCTGTAAAACAGAATAGTTTCATAGATATATGCCAGTGATAAAGTTCTGAAGGGAGAAATCAGAGTTGAAGATATTTTGTTACACATCTTCCTCAGTTATCCTGTTTTATGTTGTCCCCACCCCAAATCCTGATGCTGTTCCTCTTTTTTCTGCACAGTGCATTGTCTCCCCAGCTGTGCCAGCAGGACAGGTCTGAGAGTGACCTACCCTTACAAAACATCAGTCTGTCCTTTTGCCCTGAGGAGTGGCACAGATTTCCTTCACAGGATTTCCTCGAGCACCCCTTGTGCACTGTTTCCAGCAGGCTCTCTCTGAAGGGTTTCTCAGAGCCAGGGGTGTAGGTGGTGAGCAGCTGCCTCATCCTGACATCCTTTGGCAGGACAGGGGGCTGGGAAGGAAAACTGCCTCTCATCCCCATCCCTTTGGAGCCTCACACCTCAATCCTTACCATGCCCTGCAGCTGAAGCTCATTCTGCTGGGTGAGTGTTCCAGCTGTCAGGGGTGGGGCAGGGTCATCACACCTCGGTTTACTAAGTTTGCTTTTTGTCACTGTGGGAGGAGCAAGCACGTGGGAAAAGCAGGACAGGGAAGGGACAACACCAGCTCAAACCATGTTGAGAGCATTTCCAGCTGAATCAGCAGGAGGGTGACTGGTCCCTTGCAGGCAGCAAGGAGCCCCAGTGCCACTCACCTCATGCACTCCCTTAGCTAGGGAGAGGGGTGGGAACAGCTCATCCGTGAATCCCTGGCAGGAGATGGCCTCACTTCATAGGCAAGGCTGCTGCACCTTCTCTAAGCACCAGTGACAGTGCTTTCCCCTGATAATTCGCCTGATTTAAAAATCAAAGCTCTTTTCAACACTGCAAAAATAAAATCCTAATTGCTGCTTAGACTTCCCCTGGAATGGTCTTGAAATTTTTAATTTAATTTTACAGTATGTTTAACAGATTTTGTACTGCCACTTAACTGCTTAATTACTGGGTTTTAATGCCAATTTTCCCCATCTTCCTCTCCACACACATGCAAAAAACCCAAAAAAACCCATAATAACAAAAAACTATTCATCACTCGTTTTGGGTTTGTAACAAACTCTTTTTCAGCACAATTTCCCCCTTGAAAAATCAATAAAATTTAGTCTGGATCCAGAAAGAATAAAATAAGTATGACAGACAATAGTTAATTTTAAGTGCTCAGATGTCAGCTGCATCCAATCTCCCAAACTGACTGCCAGTTGTACTAGAATTATTATCACTTTATTTTACCACCAATCTTTCACTGTTTGTAAGAAGCAGAAAGAGGACATTTTGTAGGAAATTACATAGGAATTGGGTTCATGGGGTAAGTACAGAATATTAGAATGCAGGCCATACTGAAAAACTTGGTTAGAGGGTGGGTTGTATAGGTGCAGGTCACTCTGCCTACAGCAGGTAGAACTACTGGTTCTACTGGTAATGGGCACTGTTTACTTTGCATGGAAGTTATTTTAATTCTTGGTTCAAGATAAATTATTGTATTCAAATGGCTGCAGGAAAACTTTTGCCATAAGGTATAACCAATTTTAGTCTACATAAAAAGGAAAAAAACCCCAGAAATTTATGGCACGGTAAGTATACTTTGAAATGAAGAAAAGGTTTATCAAAAAGCTGGCTTATTGATTATCTTTTAATTATAACCTGCAGGGTACATAGAAAGTACATAGAAAGCTAAAACCATATGTTACAGAAGATTAATAAAATTTAGCATGTCTCTTGAATAATTTAGCAACACAGTGGAACAGGCAAACTGATCATAGAATGCTCATCAGGTTTCTCAGATTCAGGTCTTAAGTCACACACCAGGGATGTGTTTTACTCACAGCACCACAGCCTCTCCATCATCCATCAAACTATGTATTCTCATGTTGGGCAGATATGTGTAGTTACATATCTTATTGTGTAGTCAGTCCCAAAGGAAAGACTTCAAAAGTCAGAGTCAAGTTTATGTTTATAAGTACTTTTGGAAAAAGGAAAAGGGGCCTGTCTCTCTCACTCTATAGGGACATAGCAAAGTTTTCCATCCTGGAGTCTCTTCAGGATCTTATGTCTGAGTGCCTCTGTGCGCCCTGAAGTTTCTCTTTATAAGCAGCCACTGCACCTGGTGAAAGCACCTCTGCATGTATTTCTGTCATATTGATGTTACCAAGAAAATTATTCTGGTAGCTGGAGTAGACAGTTCAATTTTCTCTTCCCAGAAATTAACCCTCTCAGACTTTTTCAGAACATAAGCACAGCCATTCTCAAGGTTTATATTCCAGGTTTACAGTCTAACTCTTCAGGAACAAACGTTAGAGGTAACTTACTGAATGCAGAAGGACAAGCTTTGCAGTTTATTTCTGTACAAAATAAATCTTCACTCAGTAGGTGTTTATGCAGCAGTAAACAAAATAATGAAACCCTACCTATATTAATATTGCTGCTCAGGGTCTTTGGATTTAGATCCAGGACCATTCTGTAGTCCTTCTGAATCAACAGGGCTTTCTTTTTAGTCCATGTTAGCCTAATTCTTCCTCTGCCCCACCGTAGCTCTTTGGGGAGTTAGATTTCACAGTTTCTCCTTCTTAGTAATTTTCGTTCTGGTTTCAATGGGATGGTTCTAGGCTTGTCTGTTTTTGCACAGTAGCTGGAAACTGCCTGATCTCAATCCTCATCAATATGCCAAAGGACAGGACAAACTGGGTCTTGGTCCTCACCTGTTTGCCCTAGGGTGGTTCCACTCGGATTTGTTGAAACCTCAGAGCTGACTCTGCTCCTGGTCTGCCTGGAATGCACTGTACCTTCAGCAGCTAAATCCTTGTTGCTGTTGGAGTAGTCCATCACTCAGCCGCTTAATATCTGCAGGAATCTATTATGTGGATGGAGATGTATTCCACAAATCATTTCAACCCACTGACATTTTCATCCCAGTTGAAGTCTGAGAAAATATTACAGAACATGATGTCTTAAATTGTCCACAGGATTATGTAAACTGAGCCATTATCTGACTCTGAATGGGAAAGGAAAAATGAATTCTTGACTTATGTCACAATAGATGATGCCCTGAAAGGGAAAGAATTTTCTGATGTTAGAAGATTTTTCTTTACAACCATGAATTCTTTACATATAGGATTTATTTAAATAGAGCATGAAATAGCTTATTTTACACTAAGCTTTCTAATCTGAAATCCAGTTTTTATTCACCCATTTTTTAAAATGTTTTTGAGTAAGTGGCCTAAAATCCATGATATTTTTAATACTTTTGCTAGGATGTTGAAATTCCTAGTCTCACAGCTTGGCACATTATTTTGCATTTATACTTGCCTTAGAGTATTCTCTGTTTCAGGAGATAATATAGAGTTAAAATAATTTCCAATACTTTCTTTCAGATCACAGTGTCTGTGAAGACACTTCTACTGTAAATGTAATCTTGTTTCTTTTTTTTATCACCAGATATTTGCTATGCATCAAAGTACTTTTGCATTGCTAACACAAAGACAGCACTACTTTAAGAGCAAGGCAGGGGGAGCAAGTTAACTACAAAAATGATTTTTTTTTCATACATGAAAGTAACAATAATGACAATAAAAAAGGGTCAAATTAAGTGCTATTAAAAATTCAAAGCTAAAAGGATTATAGAAGAGTCCACTCTTTACAGAAAAGGCATTTTAAGGTGCTTTGTTCTGAGCCTGGCAAACTTTCATAGCTCTGAACTTGTTTAATGATTTAAGTGCACTTTTGGCTAGAATTAAGCCCAATTTCAAGAAGGATTTAACGTATCTTTAACTCCAGTTTGAGTTAACAAATCATTCAAGGGCAGGCTTAAGCTTTGTTGAATCCAGACTTTCACATACACTATGGATATGATTACCTTTCCAGGCATTAATGTGCAAGAATGGGAATAAATGGGCCTCATCCAACTCATTGTGGTCATTATGAAAAAGCCACGTGATTTTCAGGGGAGCAGTGGTGTGGGTTAGACTTTCCCATGACATATATGCTTATATTACATCTACAGTTTATGATGGATGCTTTTGATGCCATTTCTTTCTGCCTGTGAAGAAAAGCCTCAGACCACATAGATGGAACTGAACACAGTTGCATTTCATCCAGGCTTTTCTTTCTTTTCTTTCCACAAAATTTTTCTCAGATATTTCCCAACAAGGTAGCAGATTTCCAACAAAAATACAGAAAACTGTCACCTGCTTTCCTTTTCCTGACAAAAATCCATCAGGAAAACTGTTTGTTGCCCTCCTCAGAAGATGATCAAATATAGAGGAGTGAATATATGTGTGACATGATTTCACAATGTGTTCTTATTCCAGAAAAAAATGTATTTGTACAGTTTATGATCTTTATAAACCAAAGTGTAAAATGCCAGTGAGGTTTTCTACAGTGATCCAGAAAGTAAGAATAGCAGTGAAATGTAGCAGAACACATTCTCCTTGGAAGCAGGAGAACAGGAAAAATCTAGTTTGATGCAAGACTCTCATGTGGATTATCCCAGGTCTAACAAGACAATTGAACTCATATTGCAACATTTCCCTTCAATACAAGGAACTAAAGGGATCTTCTCTTTATCTAAATGCTTATGTTCACAATATTCTCAATGACAGGATATCTTAGAGAGTTTTACCACTCTGTCTCATTTGGTTTTAATTAACCAACATGATATGAAGTTCTGAGAAGGGAAATGACAGGTATATAGCCTATAAAACCAAGAGTACAAAACTATAAGACCAAGCTAACTTTCTGCTAAGGATTTAAGTATTTAAAACTCTGCATAGAATAAGACACCAGTAGGCTTCACCAAAATACTTGTGGTTAAAGATAAACAACAGTACAGAAAACACAATTTTTATGCAGCTACTGAGGGCAAACAAAATGGCTTGGCTAATTAACATGTGATGCATCCCACACAACAGCATATCCACTTGAAAAGCTGTTTAAATAAACTTTCCCAATCTGTGCCATTCCCAATACAACTTTTATTTTCCTGAACCATTCTAGAACATGAATGCTCTATCTGAATTAGGAGATAACAGGTGCACACACACACTCATACACATGTGCATATACCTATAGAAATTATGACAGGAAATCAATTGTTCTCTCCTGTTGTGTGGCAGAGGGTCACACTTTTTTGTGACTGTCTATTCTGATTGTAAAGATAAAATACTCAACAGTAAATTTGCCAGCTATATGCTTTCCAGCACTGTTTTTGCTTTAGGGAAGAACGTGGCTCAGGGAAGAGCTACACAGGCAGGCTCAGGTTCTCTTCTGTCTCCCACCTACTCTGGATTGCCTAGGAATATGTCACTAGTAATGAAGCAAAAAACACATTTGTTTGGTTTTATGGGCATGTTACACACAACTTTGCCAGTTTTCATAAAAAGAGAAAAGCCATTTGTTTAAAGCATCAGAGCAAATAAAGATGGTAAAATGTCAAACTAAATCAAATCTCAATTCTATGCATGGTAGAAAAATACTATATTACCAGCAAAACTTCCCTGAATAAAAATATGCTGTACAGTCTCATATACATGCAAAAATGGTTAAATATAAAAATAATGACAAGTGTCATGGCAAATGTCTAATCTGTGTTTACAGCTGGCAATATTCTTTCACGTGTCATACCAACTACTTGAAAGTACAAAAGTGAAGAAGATGACATTGAGATCAAGCAATGATAAATTGTGGCAAACAGGAAAGATCTAGGTCTGGAGTCTCCTGAAGTTTATGGCTCGTGCAATGAAAGTTTTCACTTCATTCCATTCAGATATCAGGACATGAATCACCTGAAATATCATATCATGTTGGATTTCCCAGAAATGCTTGATGTTACATTCTACGATATTAATTTTTATAAATTTTCTCGTGGAAAAGGATTTTATCTCATATACTTCTGGAAATAAAACTGTTATAAAAGAAGCTCTATAGACCTTCCCTAATGTTTGTAGTTTCGGGGGGGGAAAAAAAGTGAAATAAAGCTAAATAAATGGATTATTTTCTACTTTGCCAAAACACTTGCTGAGTGTTGCTAGGATCACACTGCTCCCTGATTTCCTGAGAGTGGAGAGAGCTCAGAATGAGAGAGAAAAATAATTGCCTCAGAACCACTAAAGACAGAATTATATTTCCTTTAGCTTTCAGGAAGCTGTCCTGAGCAATAGTAAAACAGAAACCCCTAAATACCAATGAAAATTATAATTTCCAGAACGAGTCCTAATATATCTGCATGAAAGTGGAGAGTCTGAAGAGCACTTGGGCTACACAAAGCCAAAGCTGCAGATGTTATGATTAAGAACATTTTGAGGAGGCCAAGCCACTGAGTCCCAAACTTTTGTCCTCTCAGTTTTTCCTATATTTTTCCTCTTTGACCTATACTAGAATTGCAACCCAGGATAGGATGCCATCAAGAAAATACATTTATTCGGGCAATAAATGCCAACATGTTCTCTGTTTCCATACTTTTTCATATTGCTGGGAAAATCATAATCATGACTCATTTTTTTTTGATGACACAAACCTGCTCCATGATTATTTCCACTAAAATGTCATTTCTCATATATAATGTGTCTTTAAAGAACCTACAATATTTTTAATATTTGTTATGTAATCAATACACAGAAATGCGCTTTATATAACTGTATTAAAACTAGGTCTGTGATTTCAGTCAATTAATGTTGCTGGTTTGAAATATACATTTTGGCTGAAAGATATTGTTTTTGAAGTTGTAATGAAATTCCATAATGTTTTGGGGGGAAAAAAAAGAAAAATAACTTTTTTTTAAGAACTTGGTTCAAAGTTTTATTTTGGAAACTACATTTTTTGAAATATATATAAGATGGTTCTTCAGAGAGATTTAAAAACTCAGAGAAAAAGGAGTATTTTATGTCAGATAGAATGGAAGTAAGTTGTTTGATATAAGCTTATTTGGGGTGGGAGTATGGAGTAATGACATTCTGTTTCAAACTTAACAGTTGTGGGGGTTTTCATATTTAAGATCAGTCTGTCCTTTTGAATACGAATTATTTTTCACAGCTCTGCATGAAGTTTATGTCTTTTTTTGCCCACTGTGCAGTCAGTATTAGCATTGATTAAAAATTAATATTTAATGGAAATGTTATTCACAGTAATGTTGTTGATAAACATATTTAATTTTATGTTGGCAGTTCTTGTTTCCTTTTTCTTATTCAGTTGAATGATAGGTCACATTTGTGAAGAAGGTTGCTTTCAGTGAGGGTACAACATTCAGAATCACTTTGAACATAGAACTTTATGTCTTGATTCTAGAGTGGAAACTGTTTAATCATTAATGTTGCTCAATTCTATACCACAGCTTTAATACAAATATAACCTATAATAAACCTGGAGAAAATACAGTCATCAGATACTGGTAAGCGATGAGCTTGTATTTAAAAGTGTTCACCTTGAGTCCTGTGTGCAGTTTCAAGCTCCCCAATGTAAGGATATAAAGTTTTTAGGGAGCTCCCAGAGGAGGACTGTGAAGACAGTTGAATGTCTAGTGGAGAAGCTATATGAGGAGCAGATGGAATTACTTGGTTTGCTCAGCCTAGGAAAGAGGAGCCTAGGGGCAGACTTTATTGCAGCCTTCAACATCCTCATGAGGGGAAGCAGAGTAGCAGGCACTGATCTCTTCTCTGTGGTGACAGTGACAGGACCCAAGGGAATGGCCTGGAGTTGTGTCAGAGAAGGTTTAGGTTGGATATCAGGAAAAGATTCTTCACCCAGAGTGTGATTGGGCACTGGCACAGGCTCTCCAGGGCAGTGGTCACAGCACCAAGCCTGACAGAATTCAGGAAGTGTTTGGACAATGCTCTCAGGCACAGGGTGTGACTCTTGGGGTTATTCTGTGGACACCCAGGAGTTGCACCCAATGATCCTTGTGAATCATAGAATATCCTGAGTTAGAACTCAATAATATCCCTTCCAACTCAAGATAGTCTATGATTTGATCATTCTGTGATATATCTTGTGACCAGTCATCTCAGATACTCTCGAATTTAGGAAATATTCCTATGTGGATCCAAACTTGCACAACACAGCCTTTCCATATGCTGTTTAAAAGCATCTGCAGACAGAAAAAGCTTAACTATTTTTTTGCTGCTGTTAATGTCAGCACTGGCTGGTAGATGTTGTTCAGTCTCTATCTGTGGCAGGCTTCCCTGCTCCTTCTGTGAGGGGGTGTTAAAGCACATTCTTGCAGCATGGAAAGAGGTGTTACAGAAACTACCATTAAAAAGTTGTAAATCCCAGCCATAGATTGCTGGAGGGTGCAGAGTTTGGGCAGATGAAGCTTTGCAGCTTCAGGTTCAGCTCCTGTCCTGGTGAGCTCCAGGGAGCAGTCGTTTCCTCCCCACTGTGCTCTCCTGTAAAAGAAGCCAGGATCCTCTCCCCTCTCCCGTGGCTGTAGAGCAGCAGTGGCTGGACTGGATGCTCTGCTCATCCTCCCACCTCTCCACTGAAGTCAGAGGAGGACCACAGGTGTCTCCTGAGACACTTGTAGCTGAATGGCAGACCTGCATTTAAACCACCCTGAAGCAAAACTGCAGCTGTTTTAACCTACATTGTTTCAATTATTTCCTTTTAGCACCTTGTTATAAAAGAGAACTCCTTTGCTCTCCCTTATTAACAGCAAATCTGACCGTCTTTACCCAGTGTGAAAACCACTGAAGAGATTGATTACAACTATAAAAGCTTTATTTTGACATTCTGGAAAGCAGGGAAGGACTCATTGAAGTGAGAGTCCATAGGAATGTGTCACATCCAATGGCCAATAATAACATGAAAAATTATTGTCCAAGGCAATCAAACAAAGCATTGCAAGAAGAGAAATGTATACTTTGCTTTTTTTTATTTTTCTTTTTCAGAACCACAAAAAAAGGAAAAAATAATGGAATCTGGTAAATATTCTCCTCTTTTTTTCTTACTTTTAAACTATCCAAATATTTTTTAATTAATTCCTGTCAGAAGTCAATATTTGATACTTTTAAAAATTTGTTTTTATAGGCAAAACAGCAAAGAAAGAAGTAAAAGTACATGGTAAGTCATGCAAAAGACTGTAAGTTTTAGAGTCTCATTTATCTGGTTTGATTTTCAGTTGAAACAGGATTAGGTAGAGGGATAAAAAGAATAAATCCATGAATATAATTTTGCTGGTTTAATTAAAGTTGCTTAAGCAATTGAATGGATGTGGAACAACCATTTGGTCTTCTGGAACTAAGATCTAATTAAATGTTGAGAAGAACAAGAGGGCAAGAATTCTTTATTTCAGTTTTTAAAAGGGTTGTCTTTCCAAAGAAAGTTACAGTAAATGGATGGAGAATACAAGATTCAAAGTGCTGATAGTAGGAAAAAAAAAGTGAGCTGTTTAATTTTTTTGTTTTTATGTCAAGCACCCATGCATTTTATTGCTGCAGCAAGGTGCTCTTAATCCTGAGTGGAATCCACTTTTCCAGTTTATCCAAATTTGGGAGAGAATAAAGATTTTCTCCTTTTACAGCCAAACTTGATGACTCATTCATCAGATGACTATTTTCTCAGATAGAAATTTGGAGCAAGAAATACTTCCAGTAGACAGTCAATTTATAGAAAAATGAATCTGTTCTTTTCTATAACATAAAAACCTTTCACAGGGCTTCAGAATGAAGGTGTGAATAATGAAAAAAAAAGAAAAATGTGGTAATTCAATTAATTTGCATTTAGTTAATGCAATTATGAAGACTAGTAAAGAAATTAAACTGTGAAAAAATATATAAAGGAAGATTTTTGAAACTGAATCCTCCTCTGTTTCTATACTAGAAGTTTCAATAAACTCAAAAAAAAGAAAAAGGAGAAAAAAATTCTAGCTTCTGTGAATCACTGAAATTGTTAAAAGAACATTTCTATTGCATAGCCTTCACCTATGTTTAATATATGCCTATTCTGGAACCTATTTTATTCCTTTTCTCATCGTCATACTTGAAAATAGCAGAGCTGTGGATGCTCCAGATATAAATTATCTATTGGCCTTGTTTTCCACTGCTTTTAGTCTGCAGGTTAATTAGTCATCTGCCATGAGACTATCTAAACAAGCAACATATGTGTGTGTCAGTTTTTCTCTACATAAAAAAAAATGAACTGCTCTGCATAGATAGGTAGCATATTGATGAAGGGAAGAGGTGTTAGGATCAATTTTAATTTCTTTATTCATTTATGCATTTTGTTTCTGTGAATGTTTTATTTTACAGCATCTGGGGAAACTCCAAAGTCAAAAGGTGAGTAATTCGATTTGTTTTGAAAATTGAAATGGAAGAATGCTGCCGTTAACTTTACTGTAATGAAAAAAAGCTTCTTGTGAAAAAACTTTTAACAGAATGACTTATTTAAAACAGTCTTTTAAATTATAATGGTGTCTTCCTTGAATATCTCAAAGCAGACATCTTTTCCTCAGATTTTTCATAGACTAATTCTTTAACCATATGAAATTCAGCTTCTAACCCTAACTCAAGCCATAAGGCTTTTGTGACAGGCAGAAAGGAGAAGTAACCAATCTTCTACGGAGACATGACACAATGTAATAATTCTCTTTTTGCCAGTCTAACTGCAGGACAAATCCAGTGACTGAACAGTTGTTTTCTTTAAGGAGCTTAGGGAAATTTGCACATCTTGCCTTCCATACATGAACTATTGATGGCAAAAGACAGGAGGTGTGAGAGCATCAATGCTTGCTCCAAAGGTTGCCCCTTTCCACAAGGCACAGGGAGCTGAGACTGAGAAACATTAAGGACATAAATCAAGCTGAGCAAATATAGAAAATATTTAAATTTTTCACATCAGTGTCTGGTTTTTACATATGTATAATATAAGATACTAGGTCCAGTTTGCCTTCAAGAACATTACAGATTTCAGTTGTAACAAACAAAAATGGAAAATGGAATGTCAAGTTACAAACCACCCTTCACTCTCAGTCTGTGTTTATTCATGTCAATGGCCACAATACTTTTATAAGCATTCCCTTTCAGACAAATGGGGGGGGAAATTAAAATTATGAAGTTCAGTTAATTGAGGGTAAGTAGAAACTGTGGGTTTCCATTATGTAATACTGGAATAACTCTTACTTCTGTTTTCAAAAGAGCAGTTTCACAACTGAAAGTGTTGGCCTCAGCCATCTTAGTTCTACCATAGAATCAACCTAATGTTGAACCTGAAATTGTTCTCCAATGTCTAAGTAAATGACAACTTTTCTTTTGTTCTTCATTAAATAAAAATAAGCTGATTTTAGCTCTGGGTAATTGTTGATTTCTTAAAAATTTCTTGTTAACGAGTCATCTAAATTTAACTTTGTGTTGCTAATTTTGAAACTCAAACAGCCTGTACTCTAGGGGAAAAAACATGTTTATATTAAAATGTTACAGCTGTTCCTTTTGCCACTTAGTAAATAAAATTCACAAAGGAATGCTGTTATTTTCTTCTGTATGTTTTGTGATGCAGACAAATTCTAGAATTGTTTAATAGTAGTAGTAGTTTAGTAGTGTTTAACCTTTTACTAAGTCTAAAGAAAATCATTGCTTTTTCAATCCATATTTGTTTGCTCTACATTGTTGCTATTTAGTTGGTTTTTTTCTCATTTTTCTGCTATTAATCCTTATAGACTTAGCAGCTCTCTGGGCACAGTGTGATTTTGAATTTTCAGTAGGTGTTGACAAATTTAAAATTTTAAGCATAATCACGGAAGGCAAACAATCCTGTTCTGCAAAAAAGCAAGGCTTTTGATGAAATTCTCTTCTTCGGTACTTAAAAAAAAGTAATCTGCTGGTATAGAAGGAGGTCTTGGCCATTCCTGCTAGTTTGTACTTCTTGTGAACTATCAAACTCATATGGAGTGTTCTTGCATTTTCCCACAAGCCAGAACAGAATAAAATTTTTTCACTTCCCCAGATAACAGAACAGTTCCTAAACCATAATACACACTTCTTAGGTTAATGATTTCTTGATGTTTGTGATGTCACAATGAGGAGCCTCTGACTTCAGGGTTCAGTAAGTGAAATGTTTTTTTGTTTCCAGTGAGAATGATTTCTTTCAGTCTTCCATCACACTGAGCAAATATCTCAAAATAGCTTTAAAGTCAGTGACATTTTAGAATGCATATTTCTGATGTGGATGCTAGTTATGCAACCTGACTCTTTAAAGATAAAAATATTCTGACAAATTTGATTGTAGCCTACAACTATTGAGACTACAGAAATATTTGACTGATGAATTGCTCTCCTGGCCACATTCAGCATAAACAATATCTGCTGAATTGTCTCTCATTTGATTCCTAAGAGCTTATGATGGAATCAGAAAAACAATTATAAAATAAATTGCTCATTTGATCTACATTATGCCAAGTTGCCAAGAGTTTTGCTGAGATATGACAAAATATATGTGGGAGTATGACTCAATTTATTTAATCTATTTTTTGAAACTACATTTTACTGAAAATATGGATTCCTGATGAATTTCTGATTTTACCTTCATGTGCATTTATTTTATTTTGTATTGTTTCATGCAGAGGTTTTTGTGGGTTTGGTTGGTGGGGAGGAGGTTTCTTCCTTTTTTTTTTTTAATGCCTGACATTCTGTGGAGGAGAAAATTATCTTGCATTACAAAATTCATGTTACTTAAGTCATATGGCTAAAGGATCAGCTTTTCAAACAGAGAATACCTGGAACAGGATAATTTTTCACAAAAAGATCATCTTTCAGGCTGCCATTCAAAAGTGGCAAGGACTTTGAAAATGCCCAGTGGAAGAGATGACATCTTGACCTACTCAGAAAACTTGTCTCTGTTCTAACAGAAATAGAGACACCCAAACCTTCTTAGTCTTATTCCAAACAGTGACTCCACATAGATGAGCTTCCTATTTATACAGACTTCCAAAGTGACAGCTCTTACCTTGATGATAAAAGACCTCTTAACATCAACAAAGTAGCTCATGCCTCTCTTCTGGAAAAGCAAAGGGTATAATGGAATGTCCTATTTGTCCTTCCAGACACTGCTCTGCCATGTCTAGATGATGTTACATGGCAGTTCCCAAAAGCTACTGAAGCTCTCTTCTGTCTCAGCAAGTTCTCCTTTACAGGCACTCACTCACTCCCTCGCTGAGAGAAGTGTTGCAGCATTCCTGGATGCACTGATAGCCAGAATACTGCTATTAGGACTGCTTGTTACAGCAGCCCTGATGTTTCTCCAGGATGGATGGCTCCTTCATGATAACCACACTCATGGTCTACCAACAGCACATAAATTTGATGACTAAACACCTGATTTTCTCAGAAAGCAGTTTTGGTCTTCTAGCCTGTGGTTCAGTATCGGTAAAATTTTTTTTATTGCATCAGTATTCTGGTCTTCAGAAATCTTACAAACCGAACTTTAACTAAAAAAAGGATAACAACAATTCTTAATAATTCATTTATCTCTTGTCATAACTGCTTTTGCAGCTTTAGATGCTAAAAATGTATTTTGGAATTCATATGGGACAGGTTTCCGATGCCCCTTTTCATATATTTTTTTCCCAGATTCAAATAGACTTATTCTTCAAGATATTGACCACTTCAGTAAGCATTTTAGAAGCACTGTGATATTGATTTGCTCAGTGGCACGGCTCAGTGCTCAGATTCATCTTGGCTTATCAGTGTCTAGTTCATGGTTAATATAAGTAGTACTGCTGATCAGGGCCCAGGTAAAATGGATAATAACAGTAGAAGTCTACAATAAATATGAAGGGTCTCTGGTCTTCTTTGTCTTTCTCTGTGACCATGAACACCAATAAAAAATTAAGTACTTGGAACCCAAATGGAACATTCCCTTTTCTTTTTCTTTGAGGATTGAGTCAGATATATTTTCAACCTAGATTTGATTTTCAGGAAAACTGAAGTTTCTCTTCAATAAAATAAGTTAACTGAGGTGCAGAAATGCAATATTTCACTGTTTACATGGAGCTAGCCCAAAACCACCTGCTCACATCAGAAGGGAGTGATTGATGCCCGGGAGTGGGCTCATCCCAGTCAACATGAAGCAGTTCATCTATCGACACCTGACTTTTCACTGAATCTCAGATCCAGGGAATCTGGGAACAGAAGAGCATTCCTTTGGCCCCCAGCCCAGCAGCAGACATTGCAGACAGGCCATAGCTTAATAACTGAGCTGATCTGCTTGAGCCATCGTGCCCAGCAGGCTCAGAGGGCTCTGGAAGGGATGTCCTGGTGCAGCCCCAGGGGCCGGGTTTGCAGTCCAGGCAGCAGAGAAACAGTGAGCACACACAGAGGAACTTCGTATGTCTTTTGAATTCCCTGACTTTCTCAGCATTAATAATGATAACAGAACATGAGCCTCAGACTTTACTTTGTGTCTAAAAGCCAAACTTTTAATTTTCAACTTTTGTTGTAATGAAATGACAGGGTGAAATAACAAGCTGAGAGGTTGTTATGTGTGCTAATGACCCTGAAGCTGCAAAGACATTTTCTATACCCATCAGATGTAAATTAATTTTCACTGTCCACTTTACATCCTGCCACTTATGCTGATTGTTTTTTTCTTTGCTTTCAGACAATGACAGTGAAACTTATTTTCTTAATGCCACTTTTTTTTTTTCTCAAACACTGTAAGAGGATAGTCTTTGAAATTAAAGCAAGGCTTTTTATTTAGCATAATAGTTATAAATTATGGCTACAAAAGCTTGCTTTCATAGAAGTGTTGGAAGTGCCATTTACAGTTAAACATGTCAGTTTATAGATTTAAAAGATTTAACCCCAAATAATTCAATTAGTTAAGAAATATATAAGTTGTCTTAAAGATAAAATCTTGTACATCACCAAACCTACAGTGTACATTGTCAGAAATTATAGAAGATATCCATATTTATGTGAGCAAAATCTAATGGTATCCCTTCCTGCACCACCTCTTCTTAGATAATTTTATCCTTAATATCGAGCCATGAGCAAATGATCTCCATCCTTTGTCTCCCAAGATTTGTAAATTAATTTAGGAGCTGTGCTTGCAGAGTTTGTGAATAAGCAATTGGATATGTCCATGTATCCTCACCTGGGCTGTCACAGCTGCTTCCCCTGGTGTCAGTAAAGGTTAAGCAGCCCTGCTGCACAAGTGCTCTGGTCCATGCTTCTTGCTTGCCCACAGAAATTCAGAAGGATCAAGTTAGATGTCGTAACATAAAGTCCATCTGCGGCCTGCTACCCTCACTGAGACTGACCTTGTGCTTAAAACTGAGAATATGGGGCAATATTTTGCTGTGTCAGGGGTGCAAAGTGGAAGTTTCTACTGGTGCAAACAGAAAACCATGCTTGCTTGAGGAACCCTCAGATGGCTGGGCAAGGTAAAGACCTACTTGCTTTGCCCTCCTCCATTACAAAATATTTGCTGCATTCTAGCCCCTCTTTCACCTGACAGAGTCATTGAATGGTTTGGGTTGGAAGAGACCATCTAGTTCCAAGCTCCCTGCACTGGGAAGCCCCACCTTCTGCTTGATCAGATCTAGTATTTATTTTCAAAAAAAAAAACACAACTTTTTTTCATACAGTTGAAAAATATCTTTTATGTATTTATATCTTGGGGGGGGGGAGGGGAGGAATCTCATGGTTGCAAATCTTTGAAATCTCTTAACTCAAAATAATGTGTAAGCATTTAAGAAGAACTTTGTCTGATGTAACAGCGCTTCTGACTAGAAACTTTACTTAAACCATATCTTTTATTTGCAGCAGGACTTGAAAAAAAAGAAGGAAAAGCAACAAAGGCAGCAGTGCAAGGTAAAAAGAAAACAAAACATGCTGGTGTTATTGCTCTTAAAACACAATGGCACAGAAACAATAACCTCAGATTCAGAGAGCTGGATGACAGCAACCTTTAAATCCATTCGTTCACCAGTATTTTTACAGAGCTCTGCTGTGTTTGTCAGAGCAACAGGGAATTTCCATTATAAAACTGGCTTTGTCCCAATTCCACAAAACTGCCACCCCAACAAAAAGCTTCAGGTAGATGGCTGCCCACTTCAGATGAAAGGTTCTGTGCTGGGACTTAGTGTCCCAATGCTCTTGCAAGAGGCTTCCTGCCTGTGTAGCCTGGGCTAGAGATCAGACTTTGCTACCCCTTCTGAGAGTAACTTGCAGCGAGGTAAAGGGCCAGAGGCCCCCTGAAGTCAGCTGAGCTGCCCTTCTTGTCCCAGATGAAACATCAGCCCCATGAAGAGTCATAAAGGTCCACTGCAGACAAACTCAAAAGCTTTTGATACCAGACCTTGTAGAAGTTTTTTGCAAAAGGCTTAGGATTGGTGTGCATAAGGTATGAGTGGGAATATCTGAGTAGGAACACCAGAAGAAAGACTGCAAGAACCACATGTTGATGGAACATAGTCCAGGGGGACTCTCAGTCTACATTCAGTATCCCAAGCCAACCAGAGCAGGAATGCCAAGGGACAGTCTACACTAGGCCAAAACAAAGCTCAAGTCACTGAGTGAACATAAAAAGAGAAGGATAGATGCCTTAAACTGTCAAAAGATGTGTCTTTTCCTACTATACACATTTAGATTTATTATTATTATTATTATTATTATTATTACCTTCAGTGTTATATCCTGCATACTTGCTTCTTGTACACTTGTTAAAAGCGATCCATACCTTTTTAGGTTAGTATGGTGAGAAGCAAAGTAAGAAAAGAGGGGTGTAAATACCCAAAGCTTATCAGCTCAGGCTTCCTTTATATGATACACATCCTAGCTGCCTATCAAGGTAATTTTGTGTTTAGTCATGCATGAATTGGCAGTTAGATCCCTGATGATGAACTTACCATTAACCTTTAGAATAAGGTGTAAGACATGTTTGCTGATGTAGCTTTGGTCACTGAAGCTATTATCCCTTATTTTTTCCTCCAGTTTCTCAGCTTCCGCTTTACTCAGCATTACTCGAGCCAGCACAGATACCCTGCAGCAGCTGTCAGCTGCTTGGTAGTTGTCATGGAAAATGTTATAATTAGGTGGGCCTTGGCCTAGATATCTGTCATTGTTAGGCTGGGTATCTCCACATTATTTTCCATTGCCACACAAGTGCTTCTCCAGACACCTGCACTGCTTCCCCTCTGTTTGGCTGTCTCATGCAGCAGTGAGGTGTGTGGCTGCTGTAAGATTTGTCCTTTCTATAAGGCACCACCATTAGATGAGATTTTATCTACCAAACATTTTAACTGTGCCATAAAGAGCACAGACTGAGCAGCACAAACTATAGTTTCACATGGTTGGCATGGAGCAGGGTTTTCTAAACCACAGGTTTTGATACCCAAGGGACTCAAAAGGGAGGCAAACCGTTTCCCATGACAGCAGTCAGCAGCAGCGCTGCTGTCTCCCCATGCCAGCACTATCTAGCCTCTCCAAAGGAATAAGAGCAACATGTAATGTCTGTCACAACTATTTCTGCAGCTCCTTCACAGTGCTGGCAGCAGCTCTGTTCCTCTCATGCACAGAAGTGAGCACAAACACTTTCACACAGCAATTCCCTCTGCTTCTCATTTCTGCACCCTATATGTACGGAGCTGCTGCCAACACATTGATCACTCAAAGACAAACAAGCCAAAAAAATCTTTCTGGATGCTTTTTTAGTATTACCATGCACTTACATTACTCACACAAGAGTACTTTGCATCAGGATGCATTTCAAAAAGTAGAGGGATTCAGTCCTGGTCAAAACTGGGACTTGCAATCTAAGAAAAACAGTATAAGGAGGCTTGCAGGAAAATCTGGGGTGTTGGAGACTGGATTTCCTTCATTGTTTCAAAAAAAGGTTTTAGTGGTTATTGCAGCTTTGACCTCAATCCCTGCATCTGGAAATGGGCTGAAAGATTGTAGCAACATCTCAATTCACTGGTCTTAGTTGTAAAGCCAAATTAGAGGTAATACTTTTAACTGTTAAAAGATGAACAAGAAGGCACTTAACTTTAACTCTTTGACCTATTTGTTTGAAAAATGTCGTGAGCAAGTATCAGATGGTTTCCAGGAAGTTAATGCCTGTTACTGAGAATTAATATTTAAAAGAGAAGATAAAAAGGTAAATTTTTTTCCAGTGGTATCCAATAGTACTAAGAAAGGAGATTTGCCATCATCTAAAGGAGATCATATCAGATGCTCTTTGTGTATATATGAAAGGCAATAGAGGGGAACCATGAACTTTATTTACATACCCTGTCAAGAAACAGTGGAAGCTCAAGATATATTTAAGCACTCTAGGTCAACATGCACTTAAATACATTTTCATTAGTTGATTGTGTAAAAAAAATTCCTATGTGAACATGTATTCTAACACTTTTTTCTTTTCACTTTTGTTTCCCTTCCCTTCTCTTTCTTCAGATAAACCAAAGATGAAACAAGGAAGTAAGCTATAGTTTTATTCATTAAAGTAACATCTTCCACAAGAGTTTGTGTAACTATACTCTTAACAGTGGAAGTGTACAACAGCTTTAATTTTTACAGGCGGGCTTCTGAAAGTAAAGGCTTTATGTCATGCATTAAATTACTTATTTTGACTGGATCTCTGTCTTTAACTGTCTTGGGTTTTTTTGTAGACACTATTGCACTGAACATGAAATCTCTTGGTAATTTTTCATTACTCATGAGCACAGAAGAAAAAGTTTTTCAGTCTTCCCACTGAATTTTATTTTTGTTCTCACAGTCCTCTGTGATTAACTTAATATTTAAAAATTGGAATTGATTTTTTAATTAGGACTATGAATATGTCTGAATATGTCCACCAAATATGTCTACAGATATCTTCAGGTAATTGTGTATTTTCTCCTTTTGAAAGTAAGTGATTGATTAATAAATTATATTTGATTAATAAATTGGTGAGTACAAAACATCAAGGTCAAAGCAGGAGAGGAGGACTAGCTTCTGAAGCAGATTCTGAGGTGTAGTGAGGAATAGAAGAGACAGCTTTATTTCAATAAAATTGCATTTTTGACCTTGTTCAACAGATTTCTTTTCCAAGTCTTCTCCTTTAAAAATTTTATTGTATGGAAGTATCTAGTATTGCATTTTTAGAAACACAGTGTAGAAGGAGAAACATAATGAAAAATTTATCTCTTGACATCAGTCCCAGCAGAAGAGGACTTTCAATGTCAACAGCAAATTAGATTTTTCCACTTGATGGCTATTTCTACCATAAATAAAAATTTATTATTTATGGATTCCTTCAATTCAAATTCCCCAGGACCTCAGTTTGTCTTAGTCAGAGACAAATACTAAACCATGAACAAGAAGCTTTATTGATATCCAGATAAATTACTATTGGACACAGTCTATGCTTTTTTAATAAAAGAGACAATTTGTGAACTGTGTTTCATTAAGGCAGTAAACAATTACCACTAAAACTACCTACTGTCACTTATACAAGTTTCATATCTATCTGCTAAACACAATCTCCATCTCCTAAACACAAACTCCTCCTCATCAGGAGTCTTGACTTCTTATCCTATGTGCAGAAGCCAAGAGGGTCTTCTAATGATTTTGTTTAATACCTTCTGGCACTAAATTGTTGTTGAGTTTTTCAATAGAAGGAATTTTTGCTTCATATGTGATAGAGAACCACTCTAATAAGTAGAGTAAAAATACTCTAGTATTTTTTATTTTTTTCAGAAAACACCTTGTTAATATTTCTCAGATGACATGTATAAAACAGTTTAACCAGAAGTCAGATGGTTAAAATACTCACTTAAAATGCAGGAAGTCAAAATCCAAGTCTCTGATCTTTTTGAATAGACTGTTTGGGGAGAGTCTTATCTGCCCTTTAAATTCAGTGGTGGAAAGCTTTGGAGACCTTTCATCAGCCCAGAATAATGATCTCACATTTTTTCCGAAACAGAATTCTTGTTCTCCCTCTGGTGCAAATTATTTCTTATGCCTTTTTCTGGGGAACTACCCTTCCTTGAGGAAGGCTGCTGTGGCCATCTTCTCTACTTGTCTGTAGGTGGAACAAAAGCCCCTCTTTGCCCACCTATTTCTCACTGTTGTGTTGCTCCCTCTCTTTGATTAGTGTCTGGTCTTTAGAAAAGAATAGGTCCAACAAGAAGACCCTTGGCCTTGCTCAGCAAGAGTGGGCAATTGCAGACAGCCAAAGTAGGCCACAGTCAGGCTCCAATGAGTCAAATTTGGCAAAGCATCAGTTTTGACCTTTCTGGTTAAGAACTCTGAAAAACTGTTCTTGTCTCATATTAAGTCAAAGTTTGCAAATTTTATAGGTCTCCTAGTTAGACCTATAAAACACATTTCGTGGACTGAACTTTTTTGAATGATAACTGGTGAATTCTGTACAAACCTTCCAATGACTCAGTTTTTATCCATGTCTTCCAATATATAGTGTTAGTCTCTTGTACAATCTATATGCTTCATCCTCTCCTCTGGTTTAAATCTCATTTTTTCACTCAGTTGTGGTTTCTGACTGTCACTTTATTCGTGTGACTAATTATTTTACAGATCCTGGAAAAGAGAAAGAATTGAAATCTCCAGCTGCCACGAAAGATAAAGGTAACATGGCAGGATGAATTTTTATATAACTCTAAGATCTATGTGCATCAAAAAAAAATCTTGGAATGCATTGCCATTTTGGTTTTTAAAGTATTACTTAGTTATGAATTTATAACCACAATACTATCTCAGTAAATTTACAATGAAACTTAACTGGCATTACCTGAATTAGAAGTGCAAAGAAAGCATTGATTATACTAGTTATGAAAATTTAGAAGGCTAAACTCAGAATTTAGGAACACTTGCTAACATTTATTACAAGCTGCAAAGTGAAATAACTGTTGAATGATCTTCATTCTTTCATCAAATTTAAGAAAATTTGTGGTTCTCCTATGTGAGCATGCTAAAACTGATGAAAGTGTGTTTTGTGCTACACATTTAACTGGTATCTTGTGTCCATTAGAAACCACCAATTATTCAAGCAATCATTATCCTAGAGGCATTAGACATTAACCATTTAACACTCTAGCTTGAAGATTAATACATTATTTTTTTACAGAACATGCTAAAGAAAAGGAAGGAAAAAATCCTACATCTTTAAAAGAAAAAGGTAAGAATACATAATAAAATATAGAACTTGCTAAAATCACACAAAGAAGAATGAAGATGCTAATTTTTAAAAAATCACTATCACTCTTTCCTACTGTAAATTTTAACCTATCAAAATTTGATTAGTTGAAATATTCTACAGGATTTATAACACTATAAGGGCAGGGAGGGGGGAACATAAATAGAGTATATTGAGCCAATTAAAATTCAGATTTTTCAAAATTCATTAAATCAATATCAAAACCCACTCTGTTTAATAGTCAAGAACCTTCCGAAGAAGGTCTGAACAATGCCAAGCCTTTAATAGGGACTAGTTAAGAAATTCTGAACTGAATGTTTCATAAAAGTATGAATGTAATAGGAAGAAAGTAAGGTTTATGAGCACATGAGTGGGAAACATTCTTTCTGGACTCTGTTACAGTCACAGCTAAAAGCCCAGAGCTTTATCCAGTCAATCAGCGGCAACACGAGAGGTAGTCTCAATCTTTCTTACATTTCTTAGAGCTTTTTTTTCCTTTTGGCAATTTGGTCAGAGTAGATGGTTAAGTTAGTTGAATTTCCTTTCATCAACTGTTTTACTGGGTGCTTTTTGCACACCTTATTCCTTCCCTCCTTTCTAGAAATTACTTTATTTGGCAGAAGTTACTTACTAATAAGTCTTATTTGACATCTTCAGAATAAAATGATCTACCATATATATAGTTAATATTTATTCTAAGTTATAGACTATAACTGTTATAAGTCTGTAGCTATATATAGATAGATATGGTCTGCAATATATAGACTTTGGTCTATAACTGTATCAAGTCACAGTCATTCTATGCTAATTCAAAGAAAGAATTGAATGAGGAGGTCAATTCAAGCTGTATTGAAAGATGACAAAAACATCTGAAGCAGAGGAAGAATAACCTTATTGCTAGACATATTTTCAAAATCTCAGAAGCTCTGTTCATTCACTCACTTCTTTACTGAGAAATTGAAATTAAATTATAGCAATCTGCAAATTGCTATAATTTAATATATATGTGTGTACAATATATATAACAATATATTGTTCTTCTGCGTGTGTTCTGCTCCTGATGTATGCATGCCCCATTTCCATGAGCTTGGTCATCTGGACCAGAAGTGTATATCCAACCTCTCTGGAGTCCTGTGGCCCTCTCCACAGACTGCCTGCAATCTAATTTTCCAGCACAACACGCCTGATGGTGTTGTGCTGGAAAATTAGACAGATCTGCCCCCTTTTTCCCTTCATGGAGCACGAGTATTCAGCCTGCTGATCCTTCCAAATGGTTGCAGGGAGGCAGGGAGAGGATAAAAAAGAGAGAGGAGACCCAAAACTGTTTTCACTTTGATAAGAGTTTCTTTAGAGCAAATGAAAGGTGGTTTGCCAGCCCCAAACAAGTTTCTACAGTGTGACCTCCAGCACATGACTCTCCTGGGATCATGTTTAATGTATCCACAAATTCAGTTATTAAGTTATTAACAGGTTCTAACTTGATGACCAGCCCAGCTGAGCCTGTCCCTCAGATCCTGAGAGCTCTTGCTGATGCAGCCACCGCTGTTTCCCATAACAGGCATCAAACTTGCATAGTTCTGTGCCTAAAAATGAGGGTGCTGATTACTGAGCTGTATATCTCAGTTCAAATTATATCAACATCAAAAACTACAGGGAAAATATAGTTTTATTTATAGTTTTATTTATAGTTATATAATATATTTATTTATAGTTATAAAGCTGTGGGGACAAACTTCTAGAAATCTTGGTGCCTTTCTGAGCTGTGTATTTTCTTATTGCATTGTGGGTTACTCTGCTGCATAAACATAACATATATTTAGCACTATTTGTCCCCCATTTCAGTCATCTTATCTGCCTAAACTGTGGTTCATAAATTAATCAACATCTATTTGCATGTCACCCCTTTCCTTCTCCATCACCTCTTCAAGCCTTATGAGTGGGCCTCTGTAAAGGTTATTGACCAGGTCACTGGGGACTTCTTTTTACTCTTTGTAACTTGGTGTTTTTCTTAAAGTGGATCTTTATGGAAAATACAAATATATCAGAGGACACAGGAAAGTAAGGATTTTTAAGACTGCATATACTTCCTAATTATGTATCTTTGGAGTTTGTTACTATTCATGTAAACTAAAGAAAGGAACACTTCTAAGTGTTAAATACCTGTAGAGATTAATGTGTGCCTGGCACCTTATGCAATGAAAGAGGTATCATCACACCTCATTCCTTTTGAAGGATAGGCTAAGTTTGAATGAACAACAATGAAGTCCAGACCAAAAACCTTATCCTAAAGCAAGCTATTTTTTCATAAACTGAAGCACGGTGCTTTTATTTAAAGCAGAAAGAGGAAAAATAAATCCCTGAATTTGGAGTTGTTGCTGGGATAATCTATAGATCATAACCCTATAAAGTTACTTTATCTATTTTATGAGGTGAATAAAATGTCTTCAGGCTAATTTTATTGAAAGTAATTAAAGAGAACACTAGAATAATATGTTTTCCACTTCCTGGTGATAAAGGACATCTCAAGACTCTGTCTGAATTTATAACTGGCTTTTTAGCTCTTCCCTGCAGTAAGGAAGAGTAAAGAAGCCCATTTGTACTAACGAATATAAAAGCTGGTTTTCTGTTGACAAAAGCATATTCAAACAACTTGAAGCCAGTGTATAATTTGCCATGTGGTTTTTAGGTTGGTATCTTACCCAGCTAACCAGAATAGAAGAGAGTGTAACAGTGGCACTAAACATTTGTAATATTTCAGATATAACTCCTCACTGAATTTTTCTAAGAAATTAGCATTATGCTGAGCTATTAAATTGACAGCATTTGTCCTGTATGGGTAATGTAAATTCATTCTCACTCTGTGTTCCATGATTTATTTTCCAAACAAATGCTCTTTTTCCTTCTTTGCTTTTGCCGTGCTTTGAGATGTCTTTGAATATTTTCTTATGTGTGCTATGTGTGGATAATAAGCCTATTTATTTTTATGCACAGATTGATAGGGGAAATAAGTCAATAGTGTGTATTTATTTCTTACCATATACATTTTATCACACTGTCATTAAAGAAACAAATAACTTGAATTGCACTTGCTATGCAATACTTATTTCCTTTAAAGCAAAAGTAGCATAAAATAATATGTTCCCTGTGGCATTTTTATCTTAACTTGTAACATACTTTTTTTTTTCCCTTAAAAATGGAAAATTATATTGTGAGCAGTAGCAGTTCACATTTCTGTCTATTTCCATTTATTTATTTGTCATTGTCATTTGCATGAGAACTATATCTTTGGCCTGAGGATATCATACACTGCTGCTGCTTCATCATTCTGTACCATCTGCCTAACCTGACCCAGCTTCACCCCTGGAGTAAAATGCAAGAGGAAACATTATGTTTTTGCTCTTCTGTGACCAGCAAGAAAGTGGTCCATTTAGAGAAGAAGTTTGAAAAGTCCTCAGTTAGTGCCTGTTTAAACCTCTGAAGATGAAAATCTTCTCTCTGGAAGAAAAGCAGAACTGGTGATCTCAGTATCCTTGGCTCAGAGGGTGGGAAACTTGGTTCACCATGTAAAGTTCCCTGCTCTGAGAGTTGCATCCAAAAGTTTTAAGAGTCAAAAGCTCTGAAGCTGCTTTAGGAACTACACATTACAGGAAATCTGAGGGAGATCTGCTACATGGATGTCAAAAAACCTTCATGGGTGTATGGCACCAAACTCACAGGGCCAAAGGTTTGTGGCTGTGGCTGCAAGAGTGGCTGCTCGTCACTGAGATCACCAGAGTGCCCAGAGTCAAGCGGTCAAGTCGGGCAGCTCTTGGCTCAAGGCTCTTTACATGGTCAACATAGAAGCTTCTTCAAAGGTTTCCAGGCTTCACACTGGAAGTTTTCTCTCAGTCCCCTGAAGAAGAGTCCACCTGCTGTGTGAAGATTAGGTTCCTAATTTCATAACTTATCCCTGCACAGTGTGGCTTCTCCGACAACTTCAGCCACCCTGGAAGTGAACTTTTTCTGTTACAACTCACACTTGAATCCAGATGGATAAGTGGGATTGCTTCCTGGTACCATGGCAGCCAGAAGGATGTTCAGAGTTAAAATTATTTTGTAAAGGATCTTCTTTTAGCTTTTTCTGTTTTACTGAAAATTTGGTTTACTTTCATTTGGAATAAATGGCATGTTTTTTGTAGATGTTTAGGTGCTATATCCTGTCAGATGGAATGCAGCTAGGTCTATTTAGCATTCTGCAGGCTGTAGTATTCTCTCACTCACACTGCATACATTCATAAGCCTATGAAATTATTTCCTCACTTTGGAAAAAACTATTTTCTCCTAATTTCCCTGATAAATACACTTAAGATGTCAAGAGACTGTTGTTTGAAGAAAGTATTTAAACATCAATTGTTCACACAACATGCTTTTTCCTGTGCTTGCTGACCCTGACTGCATGTTCCCTGAAGGACTCAGGCAAAAGATATATTCTTCAGACAGAGAAAGCAGAAACTGTCTTCATGAAGTTTTGGATAAGACCCTAATAGAGTCTAATCCTGTGCCATTACTTGCATTTTCCTCTTCTCCTTTCTAATTTCTCACTTCTATGGGGTCTCTAGAGACAGTCATCAACAGCAATTTCTATTCTTACTTTTGCTACTAACATTATTCCACCTTAAAAATATGGGATAGCCATTAGAGAGTGTGTAAAGACAGATCAAGGTTGAACCCATTTAAGTTCACACTTTCAGTTTTTAAATATTTCTTGAGTCTTCTTTTAAATGTCGAAGGGTACTCCTGTCTTCCAAGTCTCAGAAACATGATTATCTCCCTACAGATTCTCAGAAAGGAAAAAATCCTAAGAATCCAGAGAGCTTAAAAGAAAAAGGTAAGTGAAGAAGCTAAGAAATCTAGACCTGAATATCAGAACAATTATTCAGTCTAGAAACAGCACTTGAGCAGGAATATAGAAGTGAGGAAAACCAAACCCATCCTGACTCCTGTTTAGATTATTTTAGTCATGATATTGTTTTTAATAATATTTGTGCTGTACAGATCCCAGTAGGATCCCTAGAAATCATCTGGGCTTCTTTTAAATGTGCATATTTGAATTTCCATCTTGGGGTAAATACTAAAATTTATTTTTATACCACTTTTGTGTGTTGGTCTGTCAAAATCAAGTGGTCAAAATCCCATAGTGGGAACATTACTGAAGGGAACTAGTCTAAATCTGGTCCATGTGGCTATAGCTCAGAAATGTGGGTTTCTGAGAACGAAACTGGCTGCAGCTACTGACAGATCCAGGTGTTTGAGGGTAACTGATATGTCACGATTTTTTCTTAATTTTTTGGCAGCATGGGCACACACATCTCTGTCTTTAATCTTTTCAGTTGCAAGACCACTGCTAGCTGTTCACACAAGGGTCATGGGTTCCTTGATAGCATCTATTTGGAGAAAACCCTACTTGTTACAATGTGATGTGTATTGAACCCTTTCCTTCTGGAGAGTACTGAAACAGCTGAAAATTTTAAGTGAAACAGCAAAGGCTCTCAGAACTGTGCCTGGTTCCTGAGCTGGAACAGCACACCTGAAGTCCCATTTTTTTGGAAGCTGGAGATATTCAATGCAGTCCAGATTATGGCTTCTGAATAAATACAGAGCAAAGTGCCACACTTCTGCAAGGAATATATTATTCCTTGTGGAAACTCTAAGAACTGAAGCCAGGACACCACTTGTGGCTGAGAATTCTCCTCTACACCACTGCTGCCAGTCCCTGTGTCTCACCTGGGCACCAAAACAAGATCATAGTTTTCCTTTATTTGTGCTTTACTAACACCTGAATTTATTTTTTCGGGGGGGGGGGGGG